>PVJD01005231.1:0-119188 GCA_004026545.1 Mormoops blainvillei
AAACACCTACCCAGGAAATAAGAGCTGACATTAGGAAAAAGATCTGTGAAATTAAAGATTTGGGAAAATAATCTAGGAGCTAACTTATTCTCACGCTCCCACATCTGACCTCAGGAGAGACAATGCCACATGCAAGTCTTGCCAACCCCTCCAACTGCAACATGTGTAAAACCAGCCCTCCCTTCCTGGCAAAGATGCTACTGTACTCTTAGTCACCCCTGCACAAAATCTCCACTCTAACCACATTCAACTAATCATCATTTCTTGGACTCGCTGTGTGTGCTCCTGCCTTGAGCTTTGCTTTCAGTGTTGTTCCCTGTGCCTGGGACACTGTCCTCCTAATACCAGGTCCCCCCCTTCGGTGGAGCACTCCCTTCCCACCATAGCCTATAGTGACCTCCTAATTCTCGCTCCTCTATATTACCTGTACTGTTCATCTGGCATTTGTTCAGCCCACCTGTGTTGTTACTGATCTGTATATGTATGTATGTCCTGTTTCTCCAACTAGATTGTGAGCTCCTTAAGGGCAGAGCCATGACTTATACCTCTTTGTATCCCCAGTGCCTTGCATACAGTAAGCACTCAATAAATATTTAGTGATGACCACCTGCTCTGAGATTCTGCTTTTCCACAAGGTTGCACTCATGGCATACAAAGACAGTCTACCTACCTATCACAGTGGTTCTTTATTGTTTTCAGTTCACTGAACCCTTTGGAGTGGTATTTATATAACTCACTCTCCCTTAGTGCAGAGAAATAAAAGCCCAAATACCAGAACAAAAGAGAAGTCTGTAGCATTTGTGGTTGTACAACTGTGGGATGACAGTTAGCTCACATCAGAGATAAAGTGTAACTGTTATAGTAGAAACTACAAGAGGTCAATTTAATCTTGTTTTTTATCCTGGAATTGGAAGCAGCTTGTGAGCTTTCAAAAATATTGGTACCTGGGTCCTACTCCGGGGACTCTAAAGTGCTCTGGGTCCTAGACTTTTTAAAGCTCCCAGATGACTTCCATGTGGATTCAGAGATAAGAATAGCTTCCCTGAAGGAGAAACACATACATACATATGTGTAGTATATACACACACGTATATAAATACACAAGAGGAGACACTGCTCCAGTTGAAAGTTGAAAAACCAACTTTCCAACAACTGGTTGATCCTTAGCCAAAAGATTGCTAGGAAAGTAAATTCCACATGCCTTCTGTTCTTTCAATGGTGTCAGAAAGGTTTTTAAAATTTCTTGAAATCTTTCCTTCTAAGGATTAAGCACATAATTCTTTCATCTATAGCTAGCTGCTCACCATATCCTATGATATATTTCAGAAATTCAAAGACATTTACATTCCCTTTTAATATTCCCTTTTGTTTTACTTTGTAAGTTAAAAATGTTTCAAACCAGAGAGTGAACAATTACTTAATGATAGTTCCATATCCTGGCAACTCTAAGGGAACAGTCAGGCTAGAAGCAGTATGAGGAAACCAACCAGTCCTACTTACAGGTTTCAACAAGATAAAGGACTGAGCCAGCAAATTGCTCAGGAAGTGGTCGTGAGCCAGTCGTATGCTTTCAAAGTCTCGGGTAGAATTGATTTGATGAAGCAGCTGTGAGAACTGAGACTCCAGCACATCTACCTGACAGACAGTTACACAAATAATTTTAGCACCTTGCGAATTCTGAGCACTCAAGGACATTTAAGATGCCTGACAGGATGACATAATTCAGAAATTCTTTGCCTCCTATCCAAGCCACTTTAAGGCTGATCAAAGACACCCTTATAGACCTAGCCTTGTAGAAAGTTATTTGCCTAATTCTTAACAGCCTCCAGTGTCTTAGAAGATTCTCCACCCCACTGCCTGCCCCAACCCAATCCCCTCATGCCGCATCCCTCCACTGACTGACTTGGTTAAATCCTATAGGATTCTAGAAGCTACGGCAAACTATAAAAATAAGGGTCAAAGCCCTAGCTGGTAGCTCTGTTGGTTAGAGCATCGTCCTGATGGGCCAAGATGGCAGGTTCATTTCCAGTCAGGGCACATACAAGAAACAATCAATGAATGTACAAGTGGAACAACAAAGTGATGCTCCTCTTGCTTTCTTTTCTGTCTCTAAAATCAATAAACAAAAAAATTACTTTAAAAAAGGGTCAAGTCAACAATAATTAAATACTGCACTGCTGATAAAAGACCCTAACTCCTCATTCTCATTTGTTTTCATTTTCCTCTAAAGTGCCCCCAAGAAACATGCCTAGTGATATAATCCGTGAATTTTCTCAAACCCCCAGTGTTTCACCAAATGCAGGATTGCAGCCCCTGTTCGATAACTCCTGCCTATGTCCTGGACTTCTCTTCATACCCCTTCCTTCTACTCATCTATCAGCACAGACCTGGAGGTAGTACTGAAGATTATCCACCAAGAATGCCATGTGGTTTCTTAGGCGCCACTTGACCGCGTCTGTCTGGTTGGACTTGAGGTGTTTGCGCTGCATCTGGAGGGCCCAGCAGTGCTGCAGTTCCGCTTGTACCCGGCGCACACTCAGTAAGTACTTGAAAACAACATTGTACCTAGGACAGAAATATCAGGCTATGAAAGATAAAAATTTCACTCCCCGCCCCCATCTGCTTGACAGACCCTAGGTCTTTGTGCCACTAGCCCCTCCCCCAAAAGGCAGGAAGTTAGTAAGAATGGCTAGAGATGTGGACAAATAAACTGGTTTATTTATATGATGGACTATTACACAGCCATCAATTGAACTTCAGCTGTACAACCCAAAGCAACTCCCAGTAATACCATTTTGCATAAAAAAAATAAATCTCAAAGATTACATATAGTCTCATACCCTTCTTACAGTGCTTAAAACAACTGAACAGAAAAAAGTACTTTGGGGGAATATATATAGAGATGTTATAAAAATATATATCTATATATAAAAACAGGTGACTTAGGATAGTGGTCCCTTTGGGATGTGGGAGGCAAGGGGGCAGGACTGGATAGGCCTACATAGGTAGATGGACATTATTGTCAGTGTTCTAGTTTCTGTGCTGGGAAGTGGTTTTACAGCACGTGAGAGTGAGTGTGTGAGTGTGTGTGAGTGTGTGTGTGTTTAGAAGGAAAGAAGGAGAGTCTTGCACGGACCCATAAGAAGAATTATGTTAGGAACCAAGGATTTTTGTTCATCTGGTTTTGTGTCCCTGAGGCCCACAAAGAAAATCAAGAGCTCCTTTCACAGAGATCCCCTCACAGGAATATTGGGCTAGTTGCTTTATGCTGAGCCCTGTACTGAGAAGACACATGGGAAGAGCAGCTGATTCCTGGTAGAATGGCATGGTTTTTAAAAATTGCATTTTTAAAAAGATTTTATTTATTTGTAGAGAGAAGGGAGGGAAATGATAAAGAGAGGAAGAGAAACATCAATGTGTGAGAGAAACATGAATTGGTTACCCCCTGCACACACCCCAATTGGGGACAGGCCCATAACCCAGGCATGTGCCCTAACTGGGAATCAAACCAGCAACCTTTTCACTTTGGAGGACTACACCCGACCACTAAGCCACACACATTAGGGCTAAAAATGATCTATTTCTAATGGAACAACACACTGAAAATAGAACACCTTGTTTGGATTCTGATTTGAATAAACCTAACCATTTCATTTCATTCTTTCTTTCTGTCTGTCTGCCTGTCTATCTATCTATCTATCTAGATTTGAGAGAGAGAGAGAGAGAGAGAAACAGTGATTTGTTGCTTCACGTATTTATGCATATATTGCTTGATTCTTGTGTGTGCCCTGACCGGGTATCAGCTCTGCAACCTTGGCATATTAGGATGACATTCTAACTGAGCTACCCAGCCAGAGCCAAAGAAAAGACCTTTAGATAACTGGGGAAATTTCAATATGGGCTGGATATTAGATAATAAGGAATTATTAATTTTATTGGGCATGATAATGGCATCGTAGTTATATTTAAAAAGATGCCTTTTTGAATTGCACAGTGATGGAGTGAAATGACACGTCTGGAATTGCTTTATAGGCTCTAGCAAATAAATAAACAAATAAATAAACAGAAATAACACCAGTACCAGAATGTTGATGGTTACTGAAGCTGCATACGTGGGAGTTCATTATGGTCCATACTTTTGTTTGTATTTTGAAATTTTCATAATAAAAAGTTTTAAAAATACTTCTGAGTTTGATTTCTTTAAGGGTATTAAGAGCATATCAAGTGAAGAGATGAGTGGATTGTTAGGACTCAGGGCTGTGGGCTCTGAACCTGCCACAGAGTATACCCCCGGAGCAAGGTTTATCTTCTCCAGTGTATGCCCAGTCTCCCATACCCTAAGCTTCTCTACCCGTCAGAAGTAAAGGGGGTGGTGAACAGGAAGAGGGAGGATTAAGAGAGGCCCTTTGGTTCACTTGCTTCCCTCTTCTCCATCCCTCTAGCCTGAGCGCGGCAGCTTCCATCCTGGGGCCGGGCCAGGGGCCAGCGCCAGAACCTGTGCTAGGATTTGGGACATTCCTGACATGGCCTGGGGATGGATTTCAGAGGCTACCGGCAGCCGAGTATGCTTCTCCTGCTTCCTTTTTCTAGAACTCTAGTTTAGCTCTGGTTTAGAGCCATTAGGTCCCGATGGGGCGGAGCAACAGCACTTGGTAGGCTCTCAGGGTCAAGACCAAGGCAGATCCAAGAGTCTTACCGCCTTGGTGTACCACTCCTTGACTCCGCCCTCCAGCCAGCTTGGCTGCCCCCACTGCCTTTCCCTGGGGATAAGCAGCTGATCATCTCCCTGGTACCTAAAGTCCACAGCAAACACCTGAGCTTGGAAAGTCTTCCCATATATATAAAAAAATTAGAAAAGTTAGGGAGGAACCTCAGAATTATCAAAGGCCAGGCTCAACGTGGTGCAGAGCTACATGTCCCAGGGGTCACAGACTGGCAGCCTGTAAACTGCTTGTTATTTTGCCATTAAGACAAAACAACAAAAAACCCCTCTCCTGGTTTTAAGGGTTTGAGCCTCTCATTTATTCCAGTGCCCGGCCACTCCCTACTGTCTCACGTCTGTGGCTTCATGTACTAATGTCTTCTGTCCAGCTCCTGAAGGCATTTGAGTTTGAAACCTCTGATTTACAGATTGTTGAAAAACTACATTCTGGTGGCTGCTGTTGTCCCACCTATTCCTGCTTTCTTCTGTAGGAAGTAAGGTGGGTCATATTTCTGTGTGAGAAACTCAAATACTCACTTTTCCAGGACAGCAGGGGTGAAGAGAATGTGCAGTGGCCACTGCACTTTGTAGGAAAGACCCAGGGCTGCCCAGCCCGAAGCAGGGGCTTCCCGAGGAGAAGCTTCCCGAGAAGGACCTTCTCTGGCCTGAGTGGCATCTGTCAACAAGAGAAGGAAGGTGTCTAGATTAGACTTTGCAAATCTAGAACCGGAGCTTCAACAGGTGAATAGCATGCATGAAGTGAACACTCAGCCTGCAGTGTCAGAAGTATAAAGAGGACAGAAAGGAGATTTAGAGGGGCAAGGAAATGTCTGTATGACGTTCTCTTAGGAGGTCTTTTAGAGATTTTTTTTTCGGCCTTGAAGTCTGGTGGCTTGACACAGACAATTTGGTGACATGACAGAAACAAAGCCCACGGCCTGGGCACCTCACTCAGCCTCCCTGAGTTTCCTTCCCTTTTCTTCATGTAAAATTTGGGCTAGGTGGTTTCTCAGATCCAAAATGATACGGTTTCTGTGGAGGTGAATGGAAGCAGAGATAGGAGAACAGACAGTGACCAACAGGAGCAGAAAAATGCAAGAAAGAAGGCAAACCTTTATGCTCCTTTCCATGGTACTCAATTGTCAAGTGCAAGAGAGGGAGAAGGTTGTCATCGTCTAGCAACACCTTGTGTGCCGATTGTTGGAAGGCCACATTCACATCTGCAAGAAAGAATATACAGGCTGACGAGAATGCTTGGCTACATAACAGACCGGCTTTGCACCACTCCCCAGCCTGCCTACACTAATGGGATGCAATAGATATCGGTTGCTTTTGTCGGACTAGCATGTGCTCCTCCTCCAGCTGACATCTTGATTTTCCTTGGAGAATCACCCCTGCCCAGTACAATCCATGTAGTTGACAATACCTGGTCCTACAGGTTGGCAGGTGGCTCTGGCATGATCAAAAGGAATGGAATACTCTACCCTGACACACTGTTTTGTTTAGGGCTATGACCCACACCAGACCAATTCAGAGGCTCTATTCAGACTGAAAGAGCGCAGCCCTGTGTGTGTGTGTGTGTGAGAGAGAGAGAGAGAGAGAGAGAGAGAGAGAGAGAAACAGGGACTTAGCAAATGGCATGTGAGCTTTGTTGGAGGCCATCTGCCACCATAAGGAACAGGCCTGAGAAAAAAGGCAACGGTAAAGGTGGAATGACACTAGTCCTGAAGGTGTCATGTGAAGCACTGGATCAAACTCTGCCTAAAGTTATCATACCCCTGACCTTTTCAGTTATAAGAATCAATGAATTATTTTTTCCCTTTGTTTAAGTGAGTTTGAATTGGGTTTTCTGGTATTTGCAACCAAAAAAAACCTACGTTAGTAT
This sequence comes from Mormoops blainvillei, assembly GCA_004026545.1. Classification (NCBI taxonomy): domain Eukaryota; kingdom Metazoa; phylum Chordata; class Mammalia; order Chiroptera; family Mormoopidae; genus Mormoops; species Mormoops blainvillei. Next base: position 6,588 of record PVJD01005231.1, read on the forward strand.
AGTGGACATCTGTTGTTTTATAGAGCTAGAAAAATAGTACTGCTGTCTTCACTCCCCTCCCCCCATTTTCTTTGTTGTTTTTACTGTCATCCTCACCCAACTCCCATCATATAGTTTAAATGGGAATGGTAATCAGTCCCATTGGCCAAAAGTAAACACTTTACTGAAGTAGGCATATCCTAACATACAGGGATAGGCATATGATCTAGACTAGGCTAATCAAAACCCTTTCCTGGAAATCTTTTAATTTTCTACCAGTGAGACCAGGTCTGGCTCCTCCAGTAGAACCTATGAGGCATGATCCTAGGAGCAAGTGGCCATGTTTCCAGATGGGAATGAAAGGCCATGAAAAGAGTACATGAGAGGCACAGAAAAGAATGGTAAGACAGATTCCTAGCAGAATTCAAGCACCTAGCTTCACCTGTTCTGAGGTCGAGCTATTCCCCATCCCCCTGGAGTTTGAAATACAATAGCAAATATGTTCCCTTTTCTACTCAGGTTAGTTAAGATTAGGCATCCATCATAATGACCTAAAGGATTTTAATATAGTAAGTGGCAACAAGTTCCAATATGTCCTATAAAGACTTTATGGTTGTAATCTGATGAGATAATATACCTGGTTTGAAGGCCTGTACCAACTCTTCCAGGAAAGGTCACAGCCAAGAGGCTGCTCCCAGTGACCTCAGTGTGAAGCTGACCTGAAAGGCTTTCCATCTTTGGAAACACTGCTCTGTAGCTCACTGTCTGCTCTGATGGGGAGTAGGCCTAAATGGTTCAGCAGCAGCCAAGAAACACCCTACACCTTCAGTAAGCTGGTAATTCTCAGGCCCACAGGGCAATTACCATGTTCCGTTACTGCAGTGGGTGGTGTTTTTAACATGTGTTGAGCTGTGTCAATGAAGGCCTGAAACAGTTCTCCACGTCCCAGAAGGTAAAAGTCTTTAATGATCTGCAGAAAGAATTTCAATTTACAACTTGGTAATCCAGCAGGGCCATGAGCTCCTCACTATCTTATTGGAATTACACATATAATTTCCAAATCTCATCAGTTTGCGCTATCCTACAAAATGAAATAACAGACTTTTGGCATTTCAAAGGGGCATATTTAGCAATCCCACAAAGCAGGATGTCTGATGTGTCTTTATTACCATTTATTCGGTGAAAACATAATTACATTATGCCAGAAGAAAGTTAACACCTAAAGTTTTGTACTGTAGTAAATTTGTAGGATTAGGTGGAGTTGGCACACTTGGCTGACGACATATCAGGATACTCTAGAAATCTGGGTACAGGCAACCTGTTCTCAGGAGAGGCTAGAGAATGAAGACATTGCCCCCCCACCCCCTGCGTCATTTTGATTACCTTCAGCTGACCCAGTAAATCTGACTCTTCCACCATCAGCTTCCACAGATGCTTTGAAAAGAACCAACAAAAGAGAGATAAAATTTCATTACAGTGAAAACTTTTGTAAAAAATAGTTTTGTACAAATCCAGCAACATATGGAAAAAAAATATAAACCATGACCAAGTTGAGTTAAACCCAGAAATGAAAGAGTAGTTTAAAGTAAAACACTACGTATGAGATGGAAATATTCTGAAATTAAATAGCGGTGATGATTATAAAACATTGTGAATACACTAAAAATCACTGAATTTGTATACTACTTTTAAATGGCTCAAATGGTATTATGTGAATTTTATCTCAATAAAAAATTGAAAATTTAAATGTAAGTGTAATTTAATAGATTAAATATCAAAAAAGAAAAACATACGATCACTTCTAATAGATGCAGAAAAGGCATTTGATAAAAGTCAACATCCATATTCATGATTTTAGAAGAAAACAAGAAATAGAAGAAACATAATCTTAGTAAGGGTATATACCAAAAACCCATAGCAGACAACCTATTTCATGGTGAAACATTATAAGAAACTCTTTTAAAGTCACTCAAAATTATACTAAAGACTTTGCCAGTGCAGTAAGATAATAAAAAATATATATTACTGGAAAGGAAGAAATAAAACTGTTATTATTAATAGATGATATCATCTGCATAGAAAGTTTAAGAGAACTGATACACAGGTTATTAAAACTAGTAAGAGAATTAAGCAAGGTTGAGGATTACTATACAGAAGTCAACTATATAACCATGACCAGTGTCAAAGGTAAAATCGTGAAAAGGATTTGTTCAGTGAAGTGATCAACACTGATTCAGAGTGGGCAGAACTCCGCCCTGGCATGCATCTCCTCCTTTCTTACTGGAACTGACACAGATTAAGAACAGGTTGGTGGCACTTCTCTAATGCACATTAACAGACAAAGTAGTTGACATCCCCCAGGAAATATGAGCACACAGGTCAAAATAACTAGACGTGTGACGAGTAAAAGGAATACAACAGACTAGATAACACAAACCATGTGAAGCAGAGGTTTTAGAATAGAGTGGATTCTATAGTGTATCACCCATATCTCCCCTGTAAGACTGACATATTCATTACCCCAGCTGTTGGGAGTACTGTCTGACGTTGGTCCTCCAGGAATTCCCTTTGGCTAAAAGGAGCTTCCTCACCAATGGTTCCTCTCCCTGAGGAGAGTCCACATCCAATTTCTGATGCACACGTACAATGGCATAGCCCTCGAACCTCAATTTAGCACACCTCTGAAGGGCCATTCTAGCTTCAGAATTCTGCATAGGATTGGCCAAAGCTTCTATTGCAACTACATCACAGTTTACCTTCTCTCTCTGCTCAATCCCATTTCTCTCACTCCGTACTACCAAATTTTAGTCTCAGAATCTGTTTCTTGGGAAATCTGATCTATGAAACAGACCAAAAATTTTAAATACTCTTGACAAACATGGTTAAAGAGGTAAGGACAGTAGCAACATAAATACACAAAAGAAATAATAATAATAAAAAAACCCAAGTTGCTAGAACAATTGGATATCCACACGCAAAAAATTAAAAGTTGATTCATACTTTGTATCACATATGAAAATTAAATCAAAATGATCACAAAACTAATGGTAAAACTGAAAACTATACATTTTTTTAGAGGAAAACAAAGGAGAAAATTTTTGTGACCTTGGGTTAAGCAATGGTTTCTTAAGTACAATGCCAAAAACAAGAACCATAAAAGAATAAAAATTGATAAATTGGATTTAATAAAAATTAACTTCTTCTCTTTGAAAGACATTGTTAAGAGAATGAAAAGACTTCACAGACTGGCAGAAAATATTTATCAAAGGACTTAAAACTAGAATACAGAATTCTTGAAATCCAACAGTAAGAAAACAAAACAGAACCAATAAAAATGGATCAAAGATTTGAACAGACACTTCACCAAAGAAGATATGTGGATGGCAAATAAGCATATAAAAAAACACCATTAATCATTAGGGGAATTCAAATTAAAACTACAGTGAGGGAACAGCCCAAATGTTTATCAAAAGATGAAGGGAAAACACTGGTATGAACAGTGAGGTACTACTCAGCAATAAAAAGGAACACTGATACATGCAACATGGATTAATCTCAATTATGATGAGTAAAAGAATAAACTTAACCAAATAAAAGATACATACAACAAAAACCACAAGACATTGCTGAAAGAAATGCAAGATGGCACAAATAAACTGAAAGGCATTCCGTGTTCATGGATCAGAAGAATTAACAGTTAAAAAAATGTCCATACTACCTAAAACCATCTATGGATTCTATGCAGTCCCTATCAAAATTCTAAAGGTATTCTTCAGAGAAATAGAAAAAACAATTATAAAATTTGTATGGAACCACAGAAGACCCCAAATAGCCAAAGCAATTCTGACAAAGGAGAACATAGCCATAGGCATCATACGTTTTAATTTCAAACTATATTATTACAAAGCTACAGTAATTTAAAAAGTATGGTACTGGCATAAAAACAGACACAGAGACCAATGGAACAGAACAGAGAGCTCAGAATTAAATCTCCCTGCCATGGCTAGTGTGGCTCAGTGGATTTAGTGCTGGCCTGAGAACTGAAAGGTTGGCAGTTCAATTCCCAGTCAGGCCACGTGCCTGGGTTGTAGGCCAGATCCCTAGTTGTGTTATGAGAGGTAACCTATCGATGTTTCTCTCCGTCTCTTTCTCTCTCCTTTCTTGTCTCTTTAAAAATAATAAAAATGGTGACCTGGGGATGATGGGGTGGGGTGCAGGGTGGAGTAAATTTATTCCCAACAGGGAATAAAGGGGAGAAAAAAGTGAGACAACTGTAATAGCATAATCCATAAAATATACAAAAAATAAATAAAATCTTTAAAAAAAAGAAAAGAACTAAGTCTCCACATGGAACTAGAATACAGAATTCTTGAAACCCAAGTAAGAAAACAAAACAAAACAAAAATAAAAGTGGACCAAAGATTTGACAAGGGAACCCAGAACACCCAAAGAGGAAGGATTGTCTTTTCAATAAATAGTGGTGTCAAAACTGGATAGACAAGTGCATAAAAATAAAACTGGACTCCTATCTTATACCATACATAATAATTAATTCAAAATGGATCAAAGACTTAAACATAAGACCTACTATATACAATTCTTAGAAGAAAATGTAGGGAAGAATCTCGACATTTGCCTCAGCAATGATTTTTTAATACCAAAATCACAAACAACAAAGCAAAAAACAAGTGGAACTACAACAAACTGAAAAGCTTCTGCACAGCAAAAGACATAATCGCTGTGGCTGGGTAGCTCTGGTGATTAGAGCGTCATCCCGATACACCAAGGTTGCGGGTTCGATCCCTTGTCAGGGCACATACAAGAATCAACCAATAAATGCATAAGTAAGTGAAACAACAAAAAACAACAAATCGATGTTTCTCTCTCCCCCTCTCTAAAAATCAATTTAAAAAAAGAAAAAACAATATGAAAAGGCACCTACGGAATGAGAGAAAATATATGCATACCATGTGTCTGATAAAGGGTTAATATTCAAAATATAGTAATAAAACTCATATAACTCAAAAACAAAATATCCTGAACCCAATTAACAAATGGGCAGAGGAACTAAACAGACATTTCTCTAAAGAAGATAGCCATATGGCCAACAGGAACATGAAAAGACAGCTTAACATTACTAATCATCAGGAAAATGCAAATCAAAACTAGAATGAGATATCACCTCACTCCTGTTAAAATGGCAATCATCCCAAACAAGATGAACCCAAAGAGGCCCACACCAAGACACATCATAATTAAAATGCCAAAGGTTATGCCCCAGCTGGTATGCTCAGTGGATTGAGTGTCAGCCTGCAAACCAAAGGGTCGCTGGTTTGATTCCCTAGTCAGGGCACATGCCAGGGTTGCGGGCCAGGTCCCCAGTAGGGGGCATGTGAGAGGCAACCACACATTGATGTTTCTCTCCCTTTCTTTCTCCCTCCCTTCCCCTCTGTCTAAAAATAAAATAAATAAAATATTAAAATAAAATAAAATAAAATGCCAAAAGTTAAAGACAAAAGAATCTTAAAAGCAGCAAGAGAAATGCAGTTAGTTACCTACAAGGAGTTCCCATAAGATTCTCAGCTGATTTCTCAACATAAATTTTGCCGGCCAGAAGGGATTGGCAAGAAATATTCAAAGTGATGAAAAAAAGCAAAGACCTACAACTAAAATTACTCTATCCAGCAAAGCTATTATTTAGAATTATTTAGAATCGAGGGACAGATAAAGAGCTTCCCAAACAAGAAAAAGCTAAAAGAATTCATCATCACCAGTATTATGTGAAATTTTAAAGGGTCTTCTTTAAGGAGAAGAAGATAAAAAATATGAACAATAAAATGGCAACAAATACACATATATCAATAATTGAATCTAAAAGACAAAATAGACGAATAAGCAGAACAGAAGCAGAATCATAGATACAGAGAATGTTCTGATGGTTGCCAGATGGGAGGGGGTTGAGGGTATCAGTGAAAACAGTGAAGAGATTAAGAAGTATAAATTGGTAGTTACAGAATAGTTTTGGGGATGGAAAGTGTAGTATAGGAAATAGAGTAGCCAAAGAATATGTATGCATGGACTATGAACAAGGACAATGGTGTGGGGATTGCCTGAGGGAATGGGGGGTTCTAGGAGGAGAGGGGCAAGGGGGGAATAATTGGGACAACTGTAATAGCATAAACAATAAAATATAATTTGAATTAAAAAATAACATGGCTATCATCGAGAGGAAAAGAAATAACGTGTTGATGAGGATGTGGAGAAATGAAAACCTTTGTATACTGTTGGTGGGAATGTAAGTTAGTTCAGCCACTATGGATAACAGTATGAAATAAAGGTTCCTCAAAAAATTAAAAAATAGAAGTACCATGTGACCCAGCAATTCTACTGTCAGGTATTTATCTGAAGATCCAAAACACTAATTGCAGGGTAAATGGAGACAACCTGGCTTCCTCACCCAGGTGTCTGGGGAGCTAAGATAAGTAGTGTTCTCATCGCTTTGAAGCTGGGCCCAATAAATACCTGAAAGAAATATGGATAGTGATCTTAATAACTAATAAAATAGAATTGAAGTCAAAATATACCATATATATACACAAATATATGTGATAAAGAGGACACTGTATATAAAACCACATTAAAAAAAAAACAATATAGACTTCCAGCCAAGATGGAGGTGTAGGTAGATATACTTTGTCTCCTCGCACAACCAAAAGGACAACAAATTTAGAAACAAAAAACAACCAGAAATGCCAGAAAATCTAACTGTATGGAAGTCCGACAACCAAGGAGTTAAAGAAGAAACATTCATTCAGACTGGCAAAAGGGACAGAGAGGACTGCTGCAAGGCTGTGGCTGGTGGACCCTGCGGTCCCACATTTGCATGTGGATAAACCTGGATAAACTGGGAGGAACAACTGTGGAGTGAGAGAGACCGCGCAACCCAGGGTTCCAGTGCCGGAAAGGAAGCCTCAAAACCTCTACCGGTAAAAGCTTGTGGGGTTTGCAGCAGTAGGAGAAACTGCCAGTCTCACAGGGGAGTTCGTTTGAGAGACCCGCAGGGTCCGAGAATGTACACAAACCCACCCGCCTCGCAATCAGCACCAGAAGGGCCCAATTTGCTTGTGGGTAGCAGGGGAAGTGACTGAAAGTGAGGAGAGAGCCAAGCAAGTGGCACTGTTCCCTCTCGGACCCCTTCCCCTCATACAACGCCACAAGACAGTGATATGGGTTGCCCCGTCCTGATGAGTACCTAAGGCTCCACCCCTCACAATGAAATAGGCCTGCCGAGACAAAAAAGATATGGCCCAAATGAAAGAACAGATCAAAGCTCCAAAAATAAAACTAAGCGATGAAGAGATAGCCAACCTGAAAGATGTGGAGTTCAAAACACTGTTAATCAGAAATGATTGAGGATGGTCGCAAAATGGAGGAAAAAGTGAAAGCCATGCAAAGTGAAATAAAGGCAAATGCACAGGGAACTAACAGTGAGGGGAAGGAAACCGGGACTCAAATCAACAATTTGGAGCAGAAGGAAGAAATAAACATTCCACCAGAACAGAATGAAGAAACAAGAATTTTAAAAAATGAGGAAAGGCTGAGGAACCTCTGGGGCAACTTTGAACGTTCCAACATCAAAATCACAGGGCTGCCAGAAGGAGGAGAGTGAGAGTAAGAAATTGAAAACTTACTTGAAAAAATAATGAAAGAGAACTTCCCCAACCTCGCAAGGGAAAGAGACTTCCAGGAAGTCCAGGAATCTCAGAGTCACAAAGGAATGGGACCCAAGGAAGCACTCACCAAGGCACATCATCATTACATTACCCAAGATTAAAGATACGGAGAGAATCTTAAAAGCAGCAAGAAAAAAGGAGACAGTTACCTACAAAGGAGTTCCCATAAGACTATCAGCTGATTTCTCAAAAGAAACCTTAACAGGCAAGAAGGGGCTGGAAAGAAGTATTCAAAGTCATGAAATGTAAGGAAGCTACGTCCAAGGTTACTCTATCTGGCAAAGCTATCATTGAGAATGGAAGGGCAGATAAAGTACTTTCCAGATAAGGTAAAATTAAAGGAGTTCATCATCACCAAGCCCTTATTATATGAAATGTTATAGGAACTTATCTAAGAAAAAGAAAAAGATCAAAACTATGAACAATAAAATGACAATAAACTCACAACTATCAACAGCTGAACCTAAAAATCAAAAACAAACTAAGCAAACAACTAGAACAGGAACAGAATCACAGAAATGCATATTACATGGAGGGTTATTGGCGGGGAGGGGGAGGGTGGAGAATGGAGGAAAAAGTACAGGGAATGAGAAGCATAAATGGTAGGCACAAAATAGATAGGAGGAAGTTAAGAACAGTATAGGAAATGGAGAAACCAAAGAACTTGTATGTAAGACCAATGGACATGAACTAAAGTGGGGAATGCTAGTGGGGGGTGGTGCAGGGCAGAGGGGAATAAAGGGGAGAAAACAATGGAACAACTGTAATTGCATAATTAATAAAATGTGTTTTTAAAAAAGCAATATATATGCTAATAAATATAAACATGCCTAACATATAATCTGAAAATGAAGAATTACAACATGCAGAGAACTCTAGACTCAGCACAGAATATACATTCTCTGGGCACCTGGAGAACAATTAAAAACAAAAAATAGACCTGCTAATAGTCCATTAAAAAGCCTCAATAAATTTCAGAGGAATAATATACAGACCATATTCTCCAACTATAGTGTAATAAAACTAAAACTTAATAAATCCTTTGGGCTAAAAAGAAAATCATAAAGAAAATTAAAAATTTCTTAGAACAGAATGATAATAAAAACACTACATAGGCCAAAAACTTGGGGACAAAGTCAAAGCAATAAATATAAGTACCTACTCCCTCCTGACTTACAAGTCAGAAGCTCTGGAGGTATGGACTTTGTGCAAGTACATTTTAAGATTCCACAGGCAATTCTATGCACAGCCAGTTGAAAACCACTAATATAGTTAACAGCACAGTTGATTAACTAAAGATCTCATTTCACGTTATCACATACCTGTGACCAAACTTTATCATAAGCCACAGAACATATGCTCATTTGAAAAAGTATTGATCACTATTCATATAACAATACTGGACTAGGCAGATGTCAAAAGACTTGTTTCTGACCTCATCTTTGCTACTGACTGAGCAATACTGGACAGGTTATCTTTCTTTTTCTCTTTTATTTATAGGAATGGAAAAATTATGCTTATTTTGCCTTCCTCAGGAGTAACATATTCAATGACAGAGTAAGATCATTCTAAAATATAAGTAAGGCACTAAATCTACTCAGAATCCATTGATTCCTTGGAGTTATTGCCAACTACTGTATATCGACAGCCTCAAAATGAAGTAAAACCAAGACCTCCCTTTATTCAACTGACAACTAACTAGCAAACTCCTGTCAGGTGTGAAAAGGCTATGGCAGTTCTGCCTCTACCATTGAGAATAGAGAGAATGCTTTTTTTTCCTTCTCGTCCCTCAGCTCCCGCAAACATTTCCTTCCAAGCTGAGTTCTTATCACATTAAGAGGAAACAAAAGTCAAGTTTCTAGGGAAATTAGTCCACTTTCTTCCTAGGAAAATACACTATGAAAGACAAACCTCAGCCACAGTGCTACGAATACGATCCACCACCTGCTCAAAATCCACCAGGCTGAAGAGCGGCTGCTGCTTGAGACGATGCAGTTCTGCAGCAAAAGTGTCCTCCTGGTTTTTCAAAATGGATCCTGCAAAATAGGGAGGCACTGTCACAAGAAGACAGAGAACGACTGGGGCAGGCAAGGATTCCCAAGCATGGTGGTGCAGCTCCTTCACCTGCTTCAGGCAAACTTATGTCACTGTTGTGCTGAAATGTCAGTATATAAACATTACTAGCCACTCACTCTGACCAGGCATACTTTGGGGTCATGAATATCAAGAAGGGCCTCTGAGGCCCTGACTGGTGTCACTCAGTGGGTTAGGCATCATCCCATACCAAAAGGTTGCTGGTCCAATTCCTTGTCAGGGCACATGCCTGGGTTGCATGCCAGGTCCCCGGTTGGGGGTGTGTGAGAGGCAGCCAACTGATAGGTGTTTCTTTCCCGCTCTCTTTCTCCTCCCTTCCCCTCTCTCTAAAAAAGAAATAAAATCTTTAAAATAAATAAATTTATATTTTAAATAAAATAAATTTTTAAAAAAGAAGAAAAAGAAGAAGAAAACGGGCCTTTGATGATGGGGTATGTTGTGCAAAGAGATTCCTACCTTTTCTAGTCAGGTTGACATTTTGATTCTCAAACATCTGAACAGATTCCCCAACAAACAGGATTTTTTCAGCAACCCTCACTGGAATGTAGGATGGCAGAATCTCTACTCGCAGAGAGAACTGCTTTAGAGATGGTGCCAGCATGTTCTCTTCCTCTATCAGGCGCTGGTCAAAGAAATAATCCATATCAGAGATAATGTATGAAGAAAGGGAAAACAAGAAAACATCCTAACCCACGATTTATATTTTCTAGAAACAAGAACATTAAATCTGAAGTTGCATAATTCTTAAGTTACTAGTGTTAGAGAGATGTGTTCCATTTTCAGGCAGCAGGAGAGCTTGGTGGAAATAACTGTCTTTTTAACTCTAGGATTTTTGTCCACACTCTGCCTTTACTACCATAAAAACTTGCACAGTAGACCTGGAACTCAGTTTCCTTACTTGTACCACGGAATAACTGGTCTGTACTTTTCCCAAGTCTACACGTCTATGATTTTATTATCTTGCGTATATGTCTGCTCTGCCCAACTCTTACTCCAGCCCTAAGTCATATAGCCAAGTGATTCTCAAAGTGTGGCTTTGGGACCAGCCGCAGCAGCAGCTTCACATGGGAACTTGTTAGAAACGCAAAATTTCAAGCCCCTTCTCAGATCTATAGAAAAACTGGGCAGTGAGCCCAGTAATCCGTGTTTGAACAAGCTCTCCAGGTGATTCTGATGAACACTGAAGTTCGAGAACAACTGATCGAGCCCAGAAAGCCCCAGATGTCCGCTCAGCAGCCCCATTCCCCGACTTGTTTTTAACTTGCTTATCTAGTTCCAACAAACTCGCTGATCCTGGCTTTGATCTCTGCTCTTTGCTCTCTTTGCCCTCTTTGTTCGTCAGAGCTGGTGCCCCTCCAGGCACTATTCCAAACCCTTTTCCTTTCGTTCTCCACCCTCTTTATCAACAATCACATCTTTTGTGGCTCAATTTTTCACTAGAACAGATATTTTGTCTTTTTACATTATAGGACTCTCCACAATTATAAAAGCTTCCAGACATATATATATATATATAAACATACATTTTACAGAACCTCCTGAAGTCCCATGTGGATTCCAGATTAAATACTTCTAATGCTGATGACTCCTAAATCTTTACCTTTAAGCTAGATAGCTCTCATGAGCTCTAGCCCCAGCCCACTGGACATTTCCTACAGGTACCTCAAACTCAACATGTCCAAAATTAGATCCATCTTCTTTCCTCCAATACCAGCAGTACACTTTTCTTATCATCACTACTCACCTAGCTGCTGAATGCAGACACTTAGGTATCATCCTTGATTCCTTCCTCTGGACCCATATCCAATCAATCACTAAGACCCACTTATTTCACTTCCTAAATCTCAAGACTTTATTCTTCTCCATATTTACTGTTAACACCCTTGATTTAGGCCATTATTATTTTTCACCTAAGTGTCCTCAGCATTCTCCTAACTGACTTATCTACAGTGAATCTTGAATTTTTTTTTTAATAAATGATTCCCCACACACTCGAGTGATCTATCAAATGTTTGATTGTAATAACCTCTTGCCTAAAATTCTTCACTGGCTCCCAGCTCTTTTCAGATTTAAGTCTAAGTTCCTTCCCATTGATTACAAGGGCTTTAATAATTTTACCTCTGCTTAACTCAACAGCTTCATTGATTGCCACTTCCCTGCTCCCCTCCACTTCCTGTTTGTTACCTGATACTACAGACCATTTCAATTGAATTACTAATGGTTCCCCAAATGAGCCATATCCATCACGGGCTCTGTACTTTACATACACCCTTCCCTGAAACATTTACACACATGTGTGGACCATTGCTTGACCTCTCTTCCCAAACAAATTTGCAATTTGGCCATATATTCCACTGAAAAGCCTTCTCCAAGACCAAGTTCTCTGAACACCTATGCTTACTCTTTCCAGAGCACTTAGTACACCGTAATGTTACTGTTTACTTATATCTTCCTCTAAACTATAAGCTCTTTAAGGACAGGGACTACTACATATTTGTCTATGTAGGTGTGGCACCTAGAACAGTGCCTGGCACATAACGTGCATTTGATAAAATGTTGTAACAGGATAGATGAATGGATGAATAAGGACAATAGGGGACTTCAAGGAGTCTAATCAAAACTCCAAACTGCATTTAAGTACTACAGGGTGGCTACAAGACTACCTTAAAGAATAAGATTTATTATTAACCTCTTAAAAGCGTATATTGGGAAAAGGTGAAACAAAAGGAATCTCACAAATGTATTTTCTGTTTTGTACTTTCACATTAAATTAGGTATCAAGTTTAAGTTAAGTATTAAGCTAAGATAAAGACAAATGTTTATATCTAGAGTCTCTGGAAGGTGCCCCGGCTATGATGAACTTGGAGTAGGGGGGGCGGGTCACCAAAAGGACATTCAGTTGTAGTTTCTCTGCTTCCTGGCGGGACTATGCTAGGCATCTTGCTGTGCTCTCACCAAGTCTTGGAGCTCTTTCAGCTGTTTTCCTGTCAGTCCCCCAATACCCAGATCCTCCTCATCCTCTTCTGGCTGGGCATTGACATTACCGGAAGACGGACCCTGTTTGATAAAGAACTCTTCGTGCTGGTCCAAGAGGAGTCCATGTAGCATCCAGGCTGAGAGCTGCTTATACATGACCCCATGACACACGGCCAGGATTCTGAGTTGGGAGAAAAAGAGCCTTAGAAGTCCACTTAAAGGACACTAAGTCCCACAGTGGCACAGAGGGCATGCTTTAAACTGCTACAGGATAAACAGAGACCTGAGAGGTTGATGAGTCAGAGGGGAAATGACCAACTAAGATAAAAATAATTGTGGTATTTTAATTTAAATGTTTGTGGCTGGACTGATTAAATTTCCAAACTTGGCGCCTACATACTGAAATCTGAAATGTTCAACGGACGTTCTGATAGTCTTTTAGGAGAAACACATTTTCTTTCCTCCTTTTGTGTAAAGTAAGTTTTAACAATGATGTTCCTGTTAAAATTAAATGGATTTATAGGAGTCCCTCTTTGGCTAACACAGTATTAAATGTTTTATTTTTGTTGGAATCACATAAGGAGAGTAGAGTTAATATGTAACAGGCAGGCATACCTGCCTGTTATTATCCAACAAAATGCAGAAGGGTTGTTGGAGAATGGGATATTCACATGGTCTGAAAGGATCACTCCCAGATAACATAGTAATTACAAAGATGAAAATGTCCCTCGACCAAGTAAGCAAACTTTACAACACCAGTAATGGGACAAACTTACATTCTGTGCCTTACAAAGTGATGCAATGGGAAATAATATGACCCAAGTACTATTACTGCAAAAAATGTTTAACCCAAATCTAATTGTGAGATAATAATCAGAAAAATCCTGATTGTGGAACATTCTTCAAGACAACCGGTCAGAACTCTAAAAATGTCAGTCATCAAGATTAAAAAAAAAAGTCAGTGAAGGGGAGTATTACAAATTAAAGGAGACTAAACAGACATGACAACCAAATGCAACATGTGAACACTGATTGGATCCTGGATTGCAAAAACAGAACAGCTATAAAGAACTTCTGGAGGGAAACTGAGGAAATCCAGATGTATTTTGAAAATCATATTGTTAACATTCTTGGGTAAAATATGGTATTGACGTTATATGAGAGAATGCCCTTTTTCTAAAGAGATACATATCTGTGATCACTTACAAATCATTCAGCAAAAACTGTGATATGCATGTGTGTATGTGTCTTTATACAGATATTTATATATATATTTCACAGTTTACATAGAGGGAGAAAGAAAAAGATAAATCAAAGGTGGCAAAATGTTAACTGGGAAAATTAAAGGCTATACAGATGTTTATTGTATAGTTCTTTAAACATTTTTGTAGAACTGAAATTTTTCAAAGTAATTTGGAAAGAAAAAGAAACTAAAAGAGATGGAGTCTTCTATTTGTAGTATGCTAATTGAATGGAATTGCTCTTTAAGAAATTAAATGGAAAGGCAGTTAAATTTTGCACATTACGGTATATGGTCTGTAAAATTTGGTCCCTGCAAATATGTAACATGTATATATCGTATTATTTATATAGGATTTTATATTCAATAAATAAAACTATATAGTATGGTTATGTAGAAACTGTAGGATGTACACCAGAAGTTGAACTGGATATCTCAAGAAACTGAGATTATGAGTATTTTTTATTTCTTCTCTTTGTATGACCTCATTTTCTATAATCAAAATTCATATTTCTATTGGGGAAAAAAAAGCACAGTAATAGAGAATTAAGTCCCTAAAGCATATTCTGGAAAATTTCCTGCTCTTCTGAGGACTTACTTGTGCAGTAATTAAAGTGGAGATTGTTAAGGAGTTCTGAGGGGCCTCAGAGAGATCACTGATTCCAATTTTGAAATCAGTGCCATACCCTCTTTTTTTCCCTCACACCCTCTTTTGAAAAAATGAGGAAGAGGTGACTAGGAAGATCAAATGAGTAGTCTTTGCTCTGGCTGGAGTGGCTCAGCGGATTGAGTGCTGACCTGTGAACCACACGGTCACTGCTTCGATTCCCAGTCAGGGCACATGCCTGGGTTGCAGGCCAGGTCCCCAGTAGGGGGCACTCAAGAGGCAACCACACATTGATGTTTCTCTCCTTTCTTCCTCCCTTCCCTTCTCTTAAAAATAAATAAATAAAATCTTAAAAAAAAAAGAGCAGTCTTTGATGAAACTCTGTATACCTTTAATATAGTTGTAATCATGACATAATTTTGCATTCTTTTTTCAATTAATATTATAAAAATATTTTTACATTATAGTATTTACAGTGTTAATGGTATCATATCTATCAAGTGATTATATCTTTATTCAGCTTTCTTGTGCTACCAGTAATTTTCTAATTTCTTGATATACTATACCATACTGCAATGAATAATGTTCATACATATGGTTATTTTCTTCTTTTGAATAATTCTGTTAGGATGAAATTCCTAAGCGTGGACTTATGGGATTATAAAGTATAAACATATTTAAGGACCTCAATGTGAAAATACCAGCACCTCAAAATACACAAGTTTAGACATAGCTAGGCATTATGTGGCACATGCAATGGAAATTCTCCCAAGATGATGAGATCCAAAAATTCAAAAGGATGGCCTCAAGGGCATCTAGGCAACTAGATCCTAGCTTTGATACTCAACATTTTATAACCCTCTTTTTGCAATTTCTGAGCCATCATAAGGATTACATGTGCTCCTCTGCTCACAGATCTTTTCTGTCCTGGTCATACCCTTCCCCAGCAGGAAACCTGAGATGACCTGAAAATAAAACATGTGCACAGTCAAGTCACTTGACCACCCACCCCCACCCCTCACCCCTAGTTGAGCCACAACTTACTTTTCTAGCGCACTTCGAACAGGAGGCAAACCTCCACGGCTATGTTTGTACACTGTTTCCAGGATTTGACAACCATGAATCTGTGGAAAATACCGCCTTTTCAAACTGGATTCCATTTTAATAGTTCATGTAGCACAAACACATATTCTATCTTCAACTCAGAGGGCACAATCCAGCAGAGAATGAGGATAAACTTTCTCATAAAATCTAGGCATAGTTCCAATTCTGGCTACAATTCCAATGTATGTAGGGTTTTCCCCACACCACCAAGCAATTCTCAGACACCAGCTGGGGTGTCCTACATTTTGACTTAATTCTGACTGTACCCTGAGACAGCATCAGATTCCACAGGTTAAGGGCTCAGTCCCACAAACCCATCCTCCATTTCAGGTGCCAGTCACAAGCCCAGGTTGTTGCTGTGCTTCTGATTAACTGGTTAAACATCAGAGGCTCCCAGGATCCCCTCCTTGGGTTCAATTAATTTTCTAGAGTATCTCACAGAGCTTAGGAAACACGGTTATTCACTTGATTACAGGTTTTTTGTTTTGGGGTTTTTTTTTTTTGAACAAGGATATCAAATGTTACAAATCAACAGCCAGATGAAGATATGTTCACCAACCTGGAAGCTATCCAACCCTATCATTTTGGGTTTTTACAGAAGCTTCATTACACAGACACAGTTGATTAAATCACTGCGCACTGGTGACTAAACTCAATTTCCAGCCCTCCCCCACCCCCAGAGGTTGTGGGTGGGACTGAAAGTTCCAACCCTCCAACTACAAGGTTGGTCCCCCTGGCAACCAGTCCCCAACCTTAAGTGCTGCCCAAAAGTCACCTCATTAACAACTGGAAGTGTGGTTGATAGGGGTTTCTTATGAATATCAAGACACCTTTATCACTTTTATCACTTAGGAAATTCCAAGAGTTTTAGGAACTGTGTGCCGGAAACAATATGAAGACCAAAAATATATTTATTATAAATCACAATATCACCATAGTTATTCTCAAAGTATGAACTCTATAGCTTCCCTACCCCTCTCCATCCAACCCTCCAACTCCATCTCCAGTGGCATTGCCTAGGAACTTACAAGAAATGTAAATTCCTGGGCCCCACTTTTCAATGCATTTGATGGAAACGTGTGATGAGAATAGGCATATTTAATTAATAAACATCTGGGTTTTACCCAATGGTCTAATTCTCAGAAAAGTGCCAGCACCCTAACATAAAACTATTACCTTCCTTTTTTTCTAAGAATTAACTCTTAGCTTTTCCTTAAGATCCATATCCAACAGTTCCAATCCTTAGTGTAAAAAGTTGTCACCTCCAAATATCCATAGTATTTTTCTCTTACCCAACAGAAAGGTACGTCTATTCTGGGTACGTCTATTAACATTTCCCTCACCTTCTGGACCAAGAGGTGCTTAGGAGCAAGGTCATAATTTATTTTTGCATTCCTGACACTTAGCATAATACCCAAGCAGGTGTTGTTGAATAAAAAAATTAGTAAAAACTACTAAAATCTAGGGTCTTCAAAAGACAAAATTAATTAAGAGTATTTCCTTGTTGTTTGCCAGAGCAAAATAAAAAAGGACAGTTCTCACCTTTTGGCTTTTAATTTGTTCTACTACAACCATCACAGAGGGGAAAAGGAGCTGGAACTGTAAAGTAGAAAATAATTAGGAGGGTCTATCGAATACAAGTAAAAAATTACTTTAGGAAATGCTTTTATTTCTAAATAGTCCCACTTCATATAAAGATGGCAATACCATGGACCAGCCACTATCTTAAGGCAATTTGATATGGGGTTGGTGGGAGATAGAAACAGAATGATAGATAGAAGCAGTTTCTATTTCCAAGGCTAGCATAATCTTTAATATTGAGGTCAATTTAGAGCAGTAATATCAGACATTAAGTTTTAACTAAATTTGGGACTTTTCAAACAGTTTTGATCTAGGAAAGCAAATAAAATATAAAATGCTGGGCTCTGAATCCAGAAGGAACAAATTTCTCAAAAAAATGTCATACGTTACATTATTCTACCAATATCAACAGATTCCAAGGCATTTTGTTATTTGAGCAGCATACCTGATCTAAGGAGTAATTGACATGTGATATGGAGAGATGGGGGTCAGCCAAGAACTGCAACAAAAAACACTGATTAGGGCTCCATATAAAATATCTTGAATTTATTTGATCTATGAAAACCAAAAGGAAATCTGAGAATGAGCTTAGTATTAGTTTTAGGCTATTGAGAATTGATGATTTATAGAAGATTATTAATTCTGATTATCAGGTGATAAAATCAAAGGTAGAGGTCTTACATACTCAAGAACCTTTGCCATGATCTGCACACCACTTTGACCATGGCTTGGACAACCACAGAGAATACACTGTACTCTCCAGTCACACAGAAAATAGTTTACTCCTAACTACCTGACCATATCGAAGGGCATTTCAAATTCAAAAACATGCACTAATCTGCCGTCCCAGAGGTGTTGTTCCAATATCCCCCCTCACCTCTTGCTCCAAATCAAGTAGTGCTTGTCGATAAGGCTGCAAAATTGAGTCCAGTCCCGTGCAGAAGGCCCTTAGATAGATTCCGTGTAACCCGCCTTGGCCCTGCTGAGACGGATGGTGATCCTGAAACCAAACAAAGTGAAATCATCTCTCAGCTCAGACCCTGAAACCTGAGGAAGATGTTACCCTTTATTAGTGGTATTGTTTTTGGTTAAATAATCAGAACAGTGCTTCAGTGAGAGGAAAACCCAACTGAAGAGACAGATTTTGAGTTCTGACCTTTTAAAATGTAATATATTTAAATTTTTTAATTGACTGATTTTAGAGGAAGAGAGGAAGGTGTATGGGGGGAAGAGGGAGAAAGAAAGAGAAATATTGATTTGTTATTCTACTTATTTATACAGTCTTTGGTTGCTTCTTGTAAATGCCCTTACCAGGGATCAAACCCGCAACCTTTAGCTACCCTGCTAGGGCTAAAATGAGATATTTTAATTTTTCAAGGGGCCCAGATGTTACAACCACGTAGTACTCCATATTGTCAGTGGAGATTTTTCTACAACTCAATTTTAATCTTGTAACTTCTGGCTTAAATCCTTTTGGTGGCTTCCCACTGCCCCAGGATAATATCTAAACTCCCCTACATGGCATGCAATGACTTCTGCATTCTGGTCCTTATCTCTCTTCAAAATCTTTTATTGCTTCCAGCTTCACATTCTAATTTCCAAGCTATGCACAGGTCACCAAATGTGCCATGGTTCTGTTCCTCAGGCCCATGAATTTGGATGTGTTCTGTTTATCACTGTACACTCATCTTTGTGACAAATACCTACTCTTCCTCCAAGACCCACCTCAAGCACCTCTTCTTTGCAAAGCCCTTCCTAACTCTCCTCAGGGAGTTAACAGTTTCCCCCTTTGTTGCTTTCATAGCATCTCAATTTAGTGCTGGAATTGTTCTTTTGTTGCTATACCAAAAGCTTCATGATGTAAGGTCCCACATTTTATTCATCTTTGTATTTTAGTTTCTACCATAGTTCTTTGAACAGAAGGTGTTTACTGAATAAATAAAATGACTTCAATCCTCATTCTAACATCCCTTCTCCTGCCTGGTATGGCAATTCATCTGAACATGAATCTGACAATATGGGGAATTATGAAACTCTCGCTAAGAGGCTATTTACAAATATGGCTTGTCTTACAGGAAACCTGCAATTTTTTGTAAGAGCTGCTTCTTCTTGCTTTATATAGGGAATTGTGGTTAACGGTTAACTAGAGGTCACCATGACTAGCTTCTTTGGCTATGTACTGATTTGGATGATCAGGGTCTGGTAGTGGTAGATACAATAGCAGAATTCAGCAACAAATGTGGTAGGAAGCTTGGGCTCAGGGTTTATAAGGCACAGTGTAGCCAGGGGATACTGCAAAGGATAGTAATAGTTCCTGGAGGATAATGTTCACAGCTGTGAGGAGGGACCCCAAAAAACCCAAAATTTATTTATAAAAAATTGTGTATTTATTCTTACATGTTTAAACTTCAGTCACCTTCAAAGTACTCTCCATTTGTTGCAATACACCTATTGATGTTTTTTCCATTGCCCAATAAAGTTTCTGAACTTGACGATTTTAATGCCTTTTAGTGCTTCTGCCATTTTTTTGTTTTACCTCTTCCACATTGGCAAAATGTTTCCCTTTGAAGACTTTTTGTTCCACACAGGGAAACAAAAAGTCTCTTGACATGAGCTCAGGTGAATAGGGAGGGTGGGGAATGGGAGTCATGCCGTTTTTGGTCAAAAACTGCTGGACACTCAGCATGGTGTGGGCAGATGAGCTTGTAAATCACCCATCAAGAAATGGGCAAATGCACTGAAAGTGTTAAAAAAAAAATTCACTGAAGTGGAATGCAGCCTCACAACAATGCCAGCTGGTGCACTGATACAGATGGGTTCCTAGAACACTCACCTATCTGGGGAAGCCTGTACTTCAAGGGACGTGCCTTCCAGAAGGTAATTACGGTTTTTTTGGGGTCCTCCCTCATATAATAAGAACAGCATGGGCATATGGTGAAATAGACCGGATCGGCTTACAAACAGTCAATTCTGCTTTGATCTTGTATCATTTCAGAAATGAATGTCTTTATTTATCACAAAATAAAAGAGAAAATGAGTATGCTTTTTACTTTTCCAAAAAAAGAGGTACTACAGGTATCTTTAAAATTGGGAGAGTAAGAATTCACATATCATGTAAGATGATAGTCACACAAATGTAGAGTAGGTTTTTTCTTTTAGGTGTTACATACAAAAAATCAATATTAATATTATTAATATTAATAATATACATATATTATAAAACATTAATACTATAATATATACAATGTTATATTAATATAGGTATAAAGTTCATTTGTATTAATATAATATATAGATTTCAACTTTGATAACTGTCCTTTTTAAAAAAATTGTTGTTCAAGCACAATTGTCTCCATTTTTCCACCACCCTCCCTGCCCCCCACAACCTCCTACCCTCAATCCTACCCCTTTGTAACTGTGCTTTCTTAATATGATTTCATAGCAAACTGGCATTGATTTGATTTTTTTTGCTGTTGTTCAGTTACAGTTGTTCCCATTTTTCCACCATTACTGTCCCCTGCCCTATCCACCCTGCTCATGTTTAGCTTATGTATTTTCTCTGCAATAAAATCAGTTTAAGTGAACCAGAATTCCTGTCCCAGGGATGAAAACAAAACGCATTATCCTCCAAGTCCTTTGCCCCACAGATTACCACCTGTGAATCCCGAGAAAAAAAGATACCAACTAAGAAGGGCTTCTGGTGGCTAACTGGGCTCAAATTTAAAACAAACACAAAAACAAAGTCTAACGGCTATTTCTGCACAGGGGCCTCTCACGCAAACTGAACTTCAAGGAAGCCTGAGCTGAGCTGCCTGCCTCTGTGCTGAACTGCCTTCCAGCACTGTGTTCTGCCATCTGAGCCAGCTTTTATAAAGGTTTGCTGGAATCCTATTTTAACCAATAAAATTGAAGCTCTATTCTGACTAATCAGGACAGTGCCTTTTGGGCCAATTGAACTTCGAGGATTTGGAGCCCTCATTTGCATGAGGATGGACTCATCAGTGACCAGGGACACGGACTTCTATCCATATAAGCCAGCTCCCTTCTGGCTCGAAGAGTATGCTTTCCCTTTCCATTGAAGACTGCAGACTGCTTCTCCCTGGCTGAGCTGAAATACAAAGATGTCTTCCTAGAGCATACTGGAGCAGACCAGTGTAGTGCAAAGCAGATCATCAAGAAGCAGAGCAGAGCTGTCTAGCTGGAGAGGAGCCCAGTCCCAGGGCTGCCTGGCCCCAGATCTGTTCTACAACTGTGCTGTTTTCATAGCTATGTGGTATAATAGTTGAGCTGTTTTGCACTAAATAAAGTGTCATTCTTCACTGCACCCCAAACTGGGGATACTTGTCACTGAATCTGCAGCAATGACCATCAGTTGACACACCGAAGGCCTGATAACCAATTTATCCTGTGGGGCCAGAGGGTATTGATTGCACTGAAGTCCCCACCTTTTCCCTAAGTCAGAATCATTCTTTCAGCTAGAAAATAGTTGTCACTGAATCAGTCATACAATTAAGCAGCCTTTTTACTTACCACTGACAAGAATTACAGATGGTTAAAAATAAACAGAACCTTAAAATATCTCTTTAAAAAACTCTGAGTGCTTGTTATATACCAGGCATTCACATGAATTACCTTGTTTAATCCTCACAACCCTGTGACAATAGGTACTATCTATTATCCCCATTTTATAGATAAGAAAACTGAGCCTTAGTTACTGAGCATTAGGTTACTGCTGAGCAGTCTATGGCCAGTGAGTGATGGAGCGAGACACAAATTCTTGACCTCTATACTGACTTCCAATTAATTCATAATAATGGATAATATTTATTAAGTGCTCACTATGTGCCAAGTGCCTTCTCTGGTTTAACTCTTTTATTTACAAATTTTTTAAATGAAGCCCAAAGATTTTAGTTGCTTGCCTCAGTGTGAGTAAGATAGAAGCAGAGTAGCAAAGGGATTTGAAATAATCCTTTATGTTTTCACTTCTGGACTTGGAAGTCTGGTCCAGCTCAAAATAATTTAATTCCAGCCTTCTAAAACTCAAGTAAAACTAATTTCCTCTTACACCAATCTGCCTAAATTAGTCCCTGTGTATATTTTCCCCTTATGTGAGGTACGACCTCAGATCTTCACTTGAATAATTCCAGTGATGAGAAATTCATAACTTCTTGTAACTTATTTCATATGAATTACCAGTGGATTCACTAAAAACCTGACATAGTGCCTGTCCTCTGGAGGTCTACATTCCCTGAGAACAGGAACCTACCTGTTGCTGCACATGGCCTGTGTACTGTTCAATGAACTCGGTGAAGCGAATATAGTCTGTGCCCAGGCGGCAGAGTCGATTCAGGACACTGGTTTCACTGGGATGGAGAAATGGGAAGTCCTGTGACACCTGCAGGAGAGGAAGCAGGCTGAAAACACTGATGCCTGTGATTCATTGCGTGCTGGTCTTCGAGGTCCTTTAAATATTCTGTACTATTTATCATTTCCCTTTTCAAAATGCCCATTTAAGGTGGTAAGCTCTGGATAACAAAAGTATTTCCAAACCACTACAAAGGTGCTGTTCCCCACCCCTTACCTAATTAGTTCTTTATTGAAATTAGTGATAACACATGGTAAAACATTCAAACAATATAAAATGGTGTACTTTAAAAATAAGTCAACCTTACCCTGGCCATATAGCTCAGCTGGCTAGAGTGCTGCCCTACACGCCAGGGTTCCAGGTTCCATTCCAGATCAGGGCACATACAAGAATCAACCAATGAACCCTGGCTGGGTAGCTCAGTTGGTTAGAGTGTCATCCTGATATGCCAAGGTTGTGGTTTCAATCTCCAGCCAGGGACATACAAGAAGCAACCAATAAATGAATAAATAAGTAGAACAACAAATCAGTGTTTATCTATCCCTCCCTCCCTCTCTAATATCAATTTTAAAAATTTTTAAAAGAATCAACCAATAAATACATCAATGTTTCTCTCTCTCCCTCTCTATGTCTCTAAAATCAATCAATAATAAAATTTTTAAAAACTAAGTCGACCTCCCCTCAGAGACAGCTACTATACCTGTTTATTTTTTTAAGAAAATACATATATTGTTTAAATTTTACTTATTGAGAGAGAGATTGATATGTTGCTCCACTTATTCATGCATTCATTGCTGATTCTTGTATGCACTTTGACTGTGGATTGAACCCTCAACCTTGGCATATTGCGAAAATGCTAACCAACTGACCTGTGTGGCCAGGGCCTACCTGTTTCTTATGGAACATTTCAGCGATGTTCTTTAAAGATAGGAGGTTTTGACCTGGTTGCAACAAGGTTGTCTTTAACAAAGTCTTTAGCAAACTTCAGGAGTTTCTCAAACATATTCTTAGGATTTATAAATTCTCAATGAAATTTTAAATCTTATTTTCATTTCAATAAAAATGTAAATAAATGTAGCATACTATAATCTGTAAAAGCACCTTATAACTGGATATATACATTTAGTATCCATATTTTTAGTTGTATTTTTAATTTAAATAATAGCCAAATGATAGCCTAGTATGCTATATAAAGATTACACAGCAGTTCAAATAGAAAAAAGTAGTGGGAGAATGTATCCATTCAACCAGCTTTAAAAAAAAAACAAAACTGTGGCGAAATATACATAAAAGTTATCACAGTAGCCATTTTTAAGTGTATAGTTTTTGGCATTAAGTGTACGAACGTTATTGTGCTGCCATCACCACCATCCATTCCAGATCATTTTCATCTTCCCAAGCCAAAACTCTGTACCCATTGTGCAAAGACTCCCTATTTTCCCTCCCCACACAGCTCCTCACAACCACCATTCTATTTCCTGTCTATGAATTTGACACTCTAGTACCTCAAATAAGTGGAATCATACAATAATTGTGCTTTGTGACTGCCTTATTTCACTTAGTAGTATCTCCAAGTTTCATCCATGTTGTAGCGTTTGTCAGAATTTCTTTCCTTTTTAAAACTGAAAACCATTGCTCTGCAAAAAGTATGCAGTATTTTCTTGTTTTGGTGCCTTTTCTTGGATAAGCATCTGACACCTACTTTGGCAGAAACTGTGCCAGGTGCTCCTGGTACATCTAGGAAGAAGACCACTGTGATCTTTGCCCCCATGGGCAATCTGTGAGAGAGAAAGACTAGAAACAGGTAACAACAATAAATAATGTGAATTGTGATAAATCCTACAAGGGAAATAAACAAGTTTCTGGGATGGAGAATAATGGCATAAGGGGAGGGTACATAAAAGTCAGAAAAAGTTTTTCTGAGGAGGCTACTTTAAAGCTGAGACCTTAAGGAAGAAAAATCTCTGACTGAAACTTTTTTATAAGAAAGAAAAGTAGTTATCTTTCCTATACTGTTGCCTCTTTTTACTTCAGGTCATAAAGCACCCACAAATACTTCCTGGACATTTTCCTCCTATGTGCCTGGCATTGTGCTAGTTTTATAGGGGAAAATGAATAATAAAAGGAATTGCTTTGATTTATAGCTTTGACAGACTAAGAATGTTATTTTTCTGCTCTTCCCCAGGCTACACTGCCAGTTCTCACACGAACAGGCATGGACTTGTCATCAAAGCTATATGCAAACCTTGCTATTACTGTGACTAGCCACTGAAAAATTCCGTGCTTCGGTTTGCTCAGTTGTATGTAAACCGGAGCTAACGATATCTAGTTACTGACTTATTGAGAGGATTAGGTAACATTACTGGAAGCAGAAGTGGAAAAGAGTAATTCAGATACTGGAGTCAGAACTGTGTTCCAGACCAAGCTTGCTAATTACCAGCTGCGAGCCACAGGGAGTGAGTTCGTTTGTGATATGGAATTAGGTGGTTATGAAGATTAAATTATATAATGCAAACAGTACATAGCCCTTCCTCCTCATACATTCCTGGTTACACGAAAGCCCCCTTCCAAAATCTCCTAGTGAAGAGATTTTTCCTGAGAAAGGAATCATGAGAGAAACACATTCATTTTTTCACTCAACAAAATTGGCTGAGCCCTTATTGTATGTTACACGATATGTAGCTGATCTAGCTTTCAAAACTCAATTTAAAACAGTGCAAGCGTGAAAATGGGAGAAAGTGCCCCCCCCTCCTTTTACATGCAGTTCCCCACAAACTCTCGCTCGAGCACCTCAACTTTAAGCCGGGTCCGGGTCCGGGTCTCCCTCTCCCTCCCCGAAGGCGGGGCCATTCTGGGTCTGCCCTCCTTTTCCCAGCCTAGGCCCAGCCCTCTCACGGTGTGTTTGTCTCTGGTAGGCCCCTCCAGTCACGGGCCGAGGGTCACGCCTCCCGCCCCCAAGGCCCGTGCAAGCCCCGCCCCCTAGGTACCTCAGACTCCTCCCCCATGCACTGGCTCAGGTCTACCTGTCCTGCGCTCCCTAGTTCCCGCGCTTTGAACCGAGCAGTACCTGAAGGCCACTCCGCTTGTTCCAGGTGAAAATGGACCCTGGGTACCCGCTTAGAGCCAAGAGCAGTTCGTGGATCATTCCCACCGCAGACCTCGAGCCCCTATATGTGTCGCTCCTTCCTCCAGCGCCCTTCAAGGCGACCACAGAATCCGGTGCTCCCTTCTCAACACGCGCACAGGCCCCTGGGGCCGACAGTTCCTCCTGAATCTACCCGCCGAAACAATAGCTGCGGGAAGAGCAGACGGGAAGCGGGGAAAGGGTCGGTGCGCCGCGTTCCGGAAGTAAGCCGCGGTGACTGGGCCCACCCGCTGGCTGCAGCCCAGGCTCCGCTAGAGGAGTCGCGGTGGCTGACTTGGCGCATGCGCCCTCGCGCCCGAGTCACCCGCTCGGACTTCCGGTTTGGGAGCTGGACAAGGCTGGAGAGCCCGGCTTGGGGCCGATCCCGGGTGGATGACGCTGGTCCGTGGGCAGAGATGCGAGTAGGTTAAGGGGCAACCCGGAGAGAGACGCTCCCAGGGGTGGGCTGGAGGGTGCTCTCAGGCACCTTAGCCCAATCGGAGTTCTCTGGAGGGCACTGCACCACGGCTCCGAGAGTGACCTGGCCAGAGGGAGCGAAGACAAAGAGGCCGAACCCTGTACCCGCCGCTCCCTGTCTTGAGCTCCGCGCCCGCGAACTCCGCAGCACTCGGATCTCCTGGCCAGCAACCAAGCTTGTCCTCAGGAGGCCCGTTACTACTGCCCCCTCGGATTCTCTCTCTTCACCAACTCAGTGCGAGTCTCCCCAAGCCCACCCGGTTCTCGCTTCAGGAGCCAAAACCAACTTCTCCCAATCGCCAGGTTTCCCGTCAGTAGTTCCCGAATATTTGTTGAGCGGTTACTTCTGCTGTGAGGAAAAACAAAGACCCAGTTTTCAGTGCTTGAGTTTTGTCTGGGGTGGGGATTGGTAGGTGTGGAGTCCGAGGGGGCAGGGCGGACGTAGAGGCCTGGGGAAGGACTGCGGAGGTACTGGGGAAGATCAGCTGCGACCCGCTGGACAGAGGCGTTTTGTTGCCTTGAGCAGGATGGTGACTTGCCATCAGATCCTGTGCTCCAGGTCTCCTATGTGGTTCGAACCCACTATGCAACATTGGTCAGAGGAGCTAAATGGGCTCAGATTTGGGGGAGGGGAAAGAGGAGCAGACTACTTTCTTTTCTCTGCTGTTTCTCCAGGCCGCCCTGGGAAATCGCCCAGAAATGCAGCTTTTGAAAGTTTTCTCTCCATGCTCAGTTTTGGCTTTCTATCCTGAAGTTGGTGCTACCTCAGCTGGCCACATGGAGCGTATATATGGGAAGTCAGGCCAGCTATGGCAAGACTGTAGACTTATGAGTATATTCCTTCTGATAGTGCCATCTCTCTCTACCCTAGGAGGAAACTCTTCTTACAGAGAGACTCATCTGCAGGTGATTCTCCAACGACATGGGAAGATAGGTGTAAGCCCTGGAACCCAGACCCTTAAGTGGAGGAAAGCTGCTTTCTGCTGTGAATGATGGCCAAACCCACTCTGAGAGGCAATGGCACTAACTCTGAGACCTTCCGACAGCGCTTCAGGAAATTTCATTACCAGGAGGTAGCTGCTCCCAGGGAGGCTTTCAGCCAACTCTGGGAACTTTGCTGCCGGTGGCTGAGGCCGGAGGTGCACACCAAGGAGCAGATTGTAGAGCTGTTGGTGCTAGAGCAGTTTCTGACCATCTTACCTGGGGAGATCCAGAAGTGGGTACAGGAGCAATGTCCAGAAAGTGGAGAGGAGGCTGTGGCCCTGGTGGAAGATTTAGAAAGACAGCCTGGAAGACCTGGACGTTCGGTGAGAAAGGAGGGGGAAATCAGAAGTGTGTGGCTGGGCAGGGGCAAGGCTAAGGGGCCAAATGAAGGTACAGATTTAAAGAGGGGTACAATGTTCACTGTTAATGCTCATACTGGTCCTGGAACAGGTAACTTTTTCAGGTACAGCATATCTAGAGATGCTCCCTGGGCGTATCTTTGCTACCTTGTCATCATGAGTTATTCATGGATTCATAGTTTTTTATTTAATGGGGAAGAAAGAGGATTTATTTTTTAGCCTGTAGTTGGGTTTACTGTTTTGATCTTTTCCTTCTGATGTTCCAGCTGTTTTAAGCTAACAGTAATTGAATAAGAATGACTCTTTTTGGCTATTAACACCAGGGCCACCAGCAGCCCTGTCCTAAAAGGATGGTGGTCTTTTTGGAGGGTATTAAATAATCTCCTCTGGGAATGCCCCTCACTATCACCTTGCAGTGACAATTAATGGGGGTTGTTTCTAGGTCACAGTCTCTGTGAAGGGGCAGGAAGTGCGCTTGGAGAAGATGACACCCATGAAATCATCACAAGAGTTATTAAGTGTTCGGCAGGAGTCAGTGGAACCCCAGTCCAGGGGTGTACCCAAGAAAGAGAGGGCAAGAAGCCCAGACCTGGGACCACAGGAGCAGATGAATCCAAAGGAGAAGCTCAGACCTTTTCAAAGGAGCGGTGAGGAGTAGATTCATATGGGAAGACAGGATGCCATTCTAAGTTGGGAAGTAGGGTTTGGGAACAGTGAGTGGAAAGAGATTTCAGAATGAGTGGCAATTAGAGAGTATGTGGTTGTTGGGGACCTCCTGAAGGCATATAGTTTAGCTCTTTGCTGCAGTGAGAATTCTTGTATTTCCTCTTTTGATAAGTCGGCCAGAGGATGGTTCCCTAGTTTTTATCAGAACTTTGAGCTATTTTATTTCTTTGTAATGATGATAACAAGTCAGTATTTTCTAGATAAAAATTATTTTTTGTACTCGAAAGTACATCTTCCTTTTAGTCATTTTCCTACTCTGAAATAAACTGTATTTGTCTCTAAGGTTTTCCCCAGAGGCTCCATTGTTTACATATACTGTTATTTTTGTTTTGTTTTTTTTAGTTTTTATTTATTTTTAGAGAGAGGGGGAGAGAGGGAGAGAAACATCAGTTGGTAGCCTCTTGCACGCCCCCAACAGAGGGGCCTGGCCAGCAACCCAGGCATGTGCCCTGACCTGGAATTGAACCAGTGACCTTTCTGTGGAATACTGCCCAGCCCATCAAGCCACACCAGCCAGGGCTCAGATGTGCTGTTTTTGTTACTCTTCCTAGGAAACTAAGTTCTCCGAATATGTCAGTTGCGGGGAACGTAGTATATATTATTCCAGTGAGGGTCTGATAGGCTGAGACAGAATAAGAATTTTACTTCAGAATTTCACATTTTCTTTCAGTATAACTCAACTAATTACTTGACGACTATTGTGCACTTGGTAATTCCCAGGACTCTCATAGCCTTCCCCATTGTCTTTGCGTCTAGTGCTTATTCTTGTACCTGATTTTGTAGAGCTTGTTTTTCTACTTTGTACTCTGTTGAACTCCACATTGTATGTTTTTTTCTTTGATCATTTCTTTAACTTGTTGAGGTTGTTCTTAATTCTAACCTTATTGTCTAAGAGGCTAGCCGTCTCAGCCAGTTTAGTAATGGTCTTTGTTTAGTCATCCAGATACAATCCCTCAATTCCACATACAGGTCTGTAGAATGAATCAGTTTTTGAACACCTACCGTGTGCTCAACACCTTGCAAGATATGCTGCAATAAGGAAAGATGTCTATCCTTAAGAGCTTATAATAGGATTGAGAACGTAACAGCAAACATAAATATATGCTGAACGGAACTGTACTGAAACAATGCTAAACAATGACTTGTTAGTCAATTGTGTGAGTACAGTGTGGGTTTGGCAGAGTTGAAAACAAGGGAGGGCCATAGGGAAGGTTTCATGGGGGCAGGGGAGGGCATTGGCAAATACAGCTTGAAGAATGGGTTAAATGTGGGTAGGAGGGGAAGAGTCTGATATGAATGGACAATGCATAGTAGGCCCTCAGGTTAAGATCCAGCAGTATAGCCTGTGAGCTGAGAAAGCAAGAGCCTGGAGCTAGGTAGGACAGTGACTGCTGCAGTTATCTGGGTGTGAGAAGGCGAGGAGTCTAGACTGGGATGATGGCATTAGGAATAAAGGACATACTAAGGGAAAAAACCTTTAGAATTTGGCGACTGTGAAAGAAACAGATGAGTTGAAGATGGTTTCCCCTCTGCTCCCCTCCCCCTTGAAATCTGAATTTAATTTTCTAGCCCTAAGTGGAGAATTCTAAGAGGCAGGAGGTAACTGTTCCCAGAAGTGCCATGACCTACCTACAGGTGGACAGGGGGGCTAGGGAGCAATCTGGAACAGAATTATCTTTTCTAAACATACAACAGATCTTTTCCTCTCGTCACCCTGCTCTGGAAAATACAGTATTTCTCATTTTTTGATGTTTCATGTATTTTCCCCATTTTCTTCAGCACACTGAACTTGCTGAAAATATTTCCTTAGACACTTTCTTTATAAGCCTCTTGGATAAAAAAGGCAGGTCTGAACTCAAGATTATTTTGTTTTGTTTTTTTTAATGATCAGTCCAAACTATGATGTCCTTTGTTTGCTTCCCTGCAAGCAGGATTTCCATTTCCTAAATCCGGTGTGATCTCCAAGTTGGAGCAAAGAGAGCCTTGGATCCCAGATCTGGGCTGCAAGGAAAAGGAACTCCCAAGAGGCAGTCTCACAGGAGACAGACAAATGCATGCTGACCTGTTACCATCCAGGAGAGAGAAAAGACGCTGGGTGGAACAGGACCACTGGGGCTTTGAGGATGAGAAGGTGGCAGGTGTGCACTGGGGCTATGAAGAGACCAGAACCCTCCTTGCAATTCTTAGTCAGACTGAATTTTATGAAGCTCTCCGAAACTGTCATCGAAACAGCCAAGTATATGGGGCTGTAGCTGAGCGGCTCCAGGAATATGGCTTCCTCCGGACCCTGGAACAGTGTCGGACTAAGTTCAAAGGTCTTCAGAAGAGCTATCGGAAAGTTAAGAATGGCCACCCACCTGAGACCTGCCCATTCTTTGAAGAGATGGAAGCCCTGATGAGTGCTCAGGTCATTGCCCTGCCCAGTAATGGCCTGGAAGAGGCAGCTTCTCGCTCTGGCTTGGCAAGCAGCGATGCTGAGACTGAGGAGCCAGGGCCAGGGAGTTGGCAGCATGAGGAGGAAGCAGAGGAGGCCATGGCTGAGGAGTCTGACAGTGATGAAATGGGCCAGAAAGCCAACCCCCAGGACCCCAACAACTCTACGGCACCTGTCCTTTTCCGAAGTCAAAGTGGTAAGCTTTTTCTCTTAGGGTTTTGAGCTTAGGTCTGAGGAGTTACAAGACTGGATGTTAACTCATGAAGCTTAATGTCACCTGCCAGCTTTGCCTCTTAGAGAACAAAGAGGCACTTGTCAGTTCCACATGTATTTCATTCTGTGGAAAAGTCAGTGAGATAATAGGAAGTAGGGAATAATTTTAGGTATTTTAAAGAAATACACTCAGCAAATTCAAGAGAATCCTGAAAAGGAATATCAATGCTTCCATTTCTTTATTCAAATGTTTTTCCCCCGATTATAAAACCATTACAGGCTGAAAAAAACTTGGCACTATTTTAAGAATATTTATTAAGCACCTTTTAGGAACTAGTGTTTTATTTTTTACTCCCTCAAATCTCAAAGTTAGTTTATAACATGTTCCTTTTTACTTAGAATAGCATAGTGAAGGATTGCCCAAAGTTGTGAAAACAGTTTCTGAGTCTCTTCTATGAGATTTGCAACACACACTGGCATTTTAAGAGGATGAGAAGTCCTGCAGCAAGAAACCTTGTTTAATACTCTATGTTGAAATATTTGCCTATGGAACAGTTCTGTAAGTATCTTTTATTCCTGTTGATGTAATTTCTACAACCATGTTGTTATGGAAAGAGCACCGAAGTACCAGTCAGGAGGCTTTGTTTCTAATCCTCACCATTAATCAGCTGAGTGCCCTTGGACAGTTATCTGACCATTTCTGAGTTTGTTTCCTGAACTGCAAAATGGGGAATGGCAGAAGAACTGCGTCTCTAAAGCTGTAGTTCTACTGAACAGTGATTTTTTGCTTCCATTTTTTAATTAAATGTGATGTTGTTTTAGTTCTGTTCTTCCTGTCTTCTACTTTATCTCTTTTTTTTCTTCATTCTTTTTCATTTTTTGTCACTGGAATAAATGTAGATAAATCACAAATGTGGCACATGTGCCAGCTGCTATAATTTTCATTCTCTTTTCACCCTTTTCCACTACTTTTTGTCATCTGATTCTTCCCCCTTCTTTACTTAAAATGAGTAGAGGACAATGGAAGCAATGTAATCTCCAGCTGGCTCTCAAGTGGGAGGAAGACTCTTTGAATTTCCCTTCCCTCTACTTTGGTTACCTTCAGGGAGCAGGGTCTGTAGTCGTCCTGATAAAGTACTGCCCAAGTGGGGCCTGCAGCACTAGCGCATGTTCAGGCCAGGAGATGCTGTCTGCTCTGCTTCCTTCCTCTTTCTGGCTTCTACCAGTCCTCTCCCAACGATAAGTTGCATGACTATGAGGCCCTTTATCTTGTACCCTTTCAGGTCTTCGTTATTGTTGGGCCTTTTTATTTTTTAAGACTGTGGCAAGTGAAGAAGAGCCATAATAGGGATTAGGCAACAGTGTGATTCTAAGAGTGTTGTTGAATTTTTGAGTCATTTTTTGGGAAACTTTCCTGATGCAGATGATAGGATTAAGGAATTGAGGCTCTAAAGCCCTGGTGCTGATACTTCCCTTCTGGTGGCAGGTGTACACTGGGGCTATGAAGAGACAAAGACTTACCTTGCAATTCTTAGTGAGACTCAGTTTTATGAAGCCCTCCAGAACTGTCACCGCAACAGCCAGCTGTATGGAGCAGTGGCTGAGCGGTTATGGGAATACGGCTTCCTTAGGACACCAGAACAATGTCGGACCAAGTTTAAAAGCCTACAAACGAGCTATCGGAAAGTCAAGAATGGCCAAGCACCAGAGACCTGTCCCTTCTTTGAAGAGATGGATGCTTTGGTGAGTGCCCGGGTTGCTGCCCCACCCAGTGATGGCCAGGAGGAAGACACAGCCTCTTGCCCCATCCAGGATACCAGTGAGGCAGAAGAGGCCACAGAAGATTCTGACGATGAAGAGGATACTGAGCTACCCCCGGGGGCTGTCATGACACGTGCTCCAGTCTTATTCCAGAGCCCTAGTGGTAAGATTATTTTACTTCTTGAGGCCTAAACAGCAAAGGGGAGGCAGTGGGATTTAGGAAAAAAAATAATCAGATTGAAACCTCTACACCCAGCTCTCATGGATTCTTCTTAAGACCACCTATCTCTTCCCCATGTTTCCTGTCTATTAAAGCAGTTCAGTGAGGGGATATAAATTATTCACTTGACTTGCCTCCTCACACGGCATTAATTCAAAATGGTTTCAAATTTTGTAAATTTGCTATCATCTATGTGTGAGCTGCTAGGTTTCTAGGCAGTTTAACTACCTGGAAATCTGAAAGCTCACATTTCCCATGTACCCATAATAGGATGAAGTTGGTTTTAAAAGTTCATTCTCATTAGTTTGTTCTAGTTTTAGGTTATACAACAGCTGTATGTCTGCTTTGTACACATATTTGAAAACCTAGTAAACTCTTTCTTCAGACACACTTATGCAAAAGTCTGAGATTTCTGAGTTATTGGACCCTTTGAATCATAGCTGCTGTATAAGGAAGAAAATACTTCATTATGTCTTCCTTCCCTGAGGGAAGAATAATTCTGATTTTGGAGTCATATGTGTACAGGGGTGGGCAAAAGTAGGTTAAATTACCAGCCATCATTACCTGACAGATAAGTCATAAGTAAACTATGAAATAATAATAAGACAAATAATATAGTAATTAATAAATAATAATACAATAAACTTTGTGCTTTGGCATACTTACAACTGTAAACCTACTTTTGCCACCCCTGTACATGTATGTGAATCTGGACTCTGTTGTAACTTAGAGCAAGTTAATTTAACCCTGTAAGTTTACTTATCTATGAAGACCTACCTCAAAAGGCTGGTATAAGTGAGGTTCCTAGGACAATGCTTGGGCACATAGTAAGTATTCAATAAATAGTTTTCTTTTCCAAAATTCTTTAAATGAATATTCTTTAAGAGTGTTTCATGGAGCATCAGTTCCATGTGGGTAATAATATATTCCATTAAAAAAATGCCTTCTGGACTTACGAAATACTAAATATTCCTCATGAAGGATCACAAAACATATTTACATGTTTACGGTTCTGAGATTTCATTTAACCTGATGAACCTCTATTTCATGGGGCATCTCTTAAGACTGGACTTGTTAAAAAAAAAAGAAAAAAAGACTGCGCTTGAAAGTAGAAATACTGCTTTAGGGGTATATACAGGATGACAGCATTCTTTGGCTCTCAGATTTAGTCTAGGAAATTAGGGATCCAAAGTTTACCTGAGATATATGAACATTTTATAAATTCAAACTAAAAATTTGCGAGTATCTGCAAGTTCTATTAGCCTAGGCCTGGGAGCCTGGCATTTGGTTCTTAGAAGAATATTAAAAGCTTACCTTCGGCATTAGAGTAAGTGCTTTTGGAACATGTAGTGATTATATTTTCATAGGCAAAGAGAATGTTTTTAGTGAGGCACTTTCTAGCAAAGTTCTTCTCTCAGAAGGCCTTTTATTCTTTGAAAGACGCCAAGTATTTTTTTACCCTGTTTTTATTCTCAACATATATTAGAATTTAAGCAGAAGAGGACTCATATAGCTCTTTTTGTTTATACAAGTTTTCCAGAGTTTTCCTGGATCCATTTAGTTACTGGCACAGAACATAAACTAGAATACCATAACAGGCCTGAGATGAGACAAAAATAAAGCATTAGAAAGTGTCTTTCCCGTCATGTTGATAGTTTTAAATCTGAGAGATTTCTCCCATTATACTGCGATTTTCTGAAGATCTTGGGTATCTAGGAAGAGTTAGAAGAATATACTAATTAGTCCTATGTAGATGAGAAGCATATGATAAGTTATCAAGTAGAAGAAGAAAACACTGGAATTTTAATAGATGGTAATTATTAGGGATCTAGAACTCAGTAATTTTTATCTTTAATCATCTAATGTGATACTTGCTTTACCTTGGCACATAACTGAGGAAATGGGTAACTTTAAAAATTCTGTTCTCCTATCAGGTTTTGAGGCTGGATGTAAGAATGAAGAGAATCTAAAACGAGATATTTCTGAGGAAGTGCAACTACACAGGACACTACTTGCAAGGTCAGAAAGGAAAATTGTCCGGCGTCTTAATCAGGGCAAAGGCAATGAGAGTGGATGTAGATCAGGAAGACAGTGGGAAAGGACCCCAGGGGAGAGAAGAGGAAAGCCCACACTCCCTGAGAGAAGTTTAGGTAAAGTTCTAAGTCATCAGAGGACTTACTTAGGAGAGAAACCCTATAAATATCTTAGATATGGTAAAAGCTTTGGTCCAAGCTCCCACCTCATGCATCAGATATCCCATCAAGTGGAAAATCCGTATAAATGTGCTGACTGTGGGAAGAGCTTCAGTCGGAGTGCACGCCTCATTAGGCACCGGAGAATCCACACTGGAGAGAAACCATATAAATGTCTAGACTGTGGGAAGAGTTTCCGTGACAGTTCAAATTTCATCACCCATAGGAGAATCCACACAGGAGAGAAACCGTATCAATGCAGTGAGTGTGGAAAACGTTTCAATCAGAGCTCAAGCCTTATAATTCATCAGAGAACCCACACAGGAGAAAAGCCCTATCAATGTGAAGAATGTGGAAAAAGCTTCAATAACAGTTCTCATTTTAGTGCACATCGGAGGATACACACAGGAGAGAGACCCCACGTGTGTCCTGACTGTGGAAAGAGTTTCAGTAAGAGTTCTGACTTACGTGCACATCATAGAACCCATACAGGAGAGAAACCCTATGGGTGTCATGATTGTGGCAAGTGCTTCAGTAAAAGCTCTGCTTTGAATAAGCACAGAGAAATCCATACACGAGAAAAACTTCTGACACAGTCTGTGCCTAAGTAGTAAGCCACTGAGGATCTATGAGAAAATAAAGAGCCTCAATAAATGTATTGAAATTGCTTGAAAAAATCTTTCAATAGTGAGATACATCTATTCTGTGCCCAATTAGCTTAGGAAATACTTTAGGATTTACCACACTGTTCCTGTTTCTCCTGGATCAAATTCCCAACACAGTCATCTTAAGAATGAAAGGAAGATTCTGATCCCTCTCCATGCCTGCATCTGAACTGACAGGTAACATCTTTCCCTCTCAGTGCCTATGTTGTTCCCTTAATAGAGAGGTCATAGTAGATCCTACAAGTCTGACATGTACCCTTCTTTACTTCTGTTAATCAGCTGCACTTCAAGTGGAAAAACCCATCACAGCAGCATTTCAGGAAGATCTGAGACTTCTCATTGAGTAGGTCTAGCTATTTATATAGTAATGGAAATGCAAAAAAAAAAAAAAAAAAAAAAGAATGACTCTTCCTGCTCACTTACGCCTGTGCCCAGAATGAAATACAGATGGTGCCCAACTTGTAGGAGTTTGACTTTGTGATGGTGTGAATGCAATATGCATTCAGTAGAAACCATCTAGGCTAAGCTATGATGTTTGGTAGCTTTGAAGGCATTTTTGACTTACAAGATGTTCAACTTATGACAGGCTTATCTGGACATAACCTCAATGTAAGTAGAGGAGCACCTGTATTTGTCATTAACTGTTCATTTACCTTGGAGCAGGAGAGTTTAATGTCCATCTTGGTTCTGACCTATGAATCTTATCAAGAACCTAGGTGTTCTACATGGGGAAACAATGTAACCTTGTATAAATATTGAGGTGTAAACCCTGGATTTCTTAGTTTCTTCCAAGCTCTAGAAGATCTGGAATAGAAGCACACTACATTTACAGCTTCTAGTTTGATTTTTTTCTGTTCCATCTTATCTGAATTTCATCTGTCCCTTGTGGTGCAGAAGCCCAGAGAGCAAGGCCAGTTGTATGTGGTGACTGGGAAAGCAGTTAAAGCAACCAGTAGGGAACTGTCTATATTCCACACACTCCCAACACCTAGTATAGTGTTAGATACCCTGTGGGTGCTCAATAGTAACCTACAATGAGCCAAAGTCACTGTCACATTCCCATGGATGGGAAAACAGACCAAACCAACAACTCTTACCCTAATGGCAAGGAGGACAGATTATCTTTGGTAAGTTCAGTTGCCAATACATGCACATGCATATATTCAACTGTATCCATCTGTTTTTAAAAGCAGCTCTTCACTCCTAAGTGTAATTCTGATCTTTATAATCAAATAGTTTTGCATTAATTACCCATATGTTCACAGTAGTATGATGAGCCCTGTATAGCACAAATTAAATAGTACCTGTCCTTACACAACCTAAAATGACACTGGCATGGACAAATAATAAGTACACGTGTACAGTTTCAACAGTTTTAAAGCTAGGTAGTAACATTGCATAAATATTAAGGTTTATTGCATTAGAGTTTGGAAAAATCTGGGAGGTATTTTCTTCTCTTTATTCAGGAAGGCTTTGTGAAGCAGGAAGTGTTCCAAGGAGGGAAGATTATTGGGTAAATTAGGGTGGGATGAACATTCCAGAAGTGATTGCTGAGTGGATGAGAAATGGGAATACTAGGGAGCAAGGTGTTTGTGCAGATGGAACAGAGGGCAAAGGAGAGACTGTAAGGAGAGTTAGACAAAGCTTGGAGCAGCACAAAATTTGAGGAACAGTGTGATATGGGCTGTGCTGGAGGCAGAGAAACAATCACCTTAGCAGAAACATGGAATGTCAGAAGCAGATCAGGAGGTGATGCTCCCCTCATCTACAGTAATTCGGGTGCTGTGCTGTACTTACTAATAAGTAAACAGCTGGTATGGGAGAAGAACAAGCAGTTATAGTAGATTAGCTCCTATGCAAGACAAAGTATCTTGGGAAGATACTTTGATGGGCAGGTCAGGAAAGAAGAACAGTGGCAGATGGCCAAGGCCTAGGATAAGTAGCTGTTTCACATTCACACTTAACCAGAGTCCTGTGGCTAGAATGAGATCTTGGAGAAGAGTGGGGAAACAGAATATTCTGTAATTCATAGCTTACTGTTTTAGGTGAGGGATTAATTAGCGTTCTAGTGTTGAGGGGTCCTAATACAAAGAATCTAACATTTATTAGGAATTAAAGGGAGATTGTATCTCAGTTATATTACTTAAGCAGACAGGAAGATATAAGAAACACCAGTCTAAAGCAATGCTCCAGGATCTAAGGTTGTTTAGTAAATGTGCTATTATGTTGTGTTTTTTTTTAATGAGAGGATACTATCTTTAGTATATCTGTGTACAGTCTTGTGGGAAGGCAGTGGTTGGGGTATCATGAACAGATATGAATTTTGGTTCCAGATGTCTTATGTGTAAGTCAGCCTGCTTCCAATTCCCTTTCTGTAAAGCAGAATAATGTTTATACCTTAATTTGCCTCTCAGGGATACCATGTTAATAAAAATTGTATCTATAAAGTGCCCAGTGTTTCTTCAGATATTTTTAAAGCATGTATGTGCAAGTTATGATTAACTTGTTGCTGGTGGGAAAAGATAAATGTTCACCTGCTTTTTTTGGCTCCCTGTGTGGGGTTACTAAGAGAATGCTTGTCTGAATCATTATGTTCTAGGCTGAGGAACAGATTAGAATATGGTAAGAGAGAAACTAGAATGAAAATCCTTCCTTAATATCTGTATCAATATCCACTAGGCTCCATCATAACTGAACATGGAGAGGGAGACTTATTTTAAAAGATCCACAACCAGGTCAGCCCTCCAACCTCCAGATGAAGAGAATGTGCAGAGGAATAGGGCAAAGGCAAACACGCTTACTGTGGAAAAACCAGTTCACCTCAACTTTGCTCACAAACCATTATCTGCTACCCAATCTGCCATTCCTAAGTATGGAAGAATAAGAAATAATAGTTTTCAAACATTCTAAGATAAGGAAACCAAGCCCACTGTTTGGGGAGGAAGAGAAAATATATATCCCTATCCTTTTAACACCCATAAGACCTTTGTGGGAACACACTGGCTGGCATGTGCAGCAAAGGAAATAAAAATCTATCTGCAGGAGCTGGGCAGTCATATTTATTTCCATCAGTTATTTCCATACTGCTATTACTTCTTTTTGTTTATTTTCCCCATGCTATCCTTCTTCCTTTCATTGCTTGTGCTCAGTGGCCAATGCCATAGAAGTTAATGACATATATAGTCTCTGTGTTGCTGCCATTTCTCTTTCACTATAATATGAGTGTTGTCAACTCTGTAGAGAGCTATTTTTATGCTGACCATGTAGGAAAGGGAAGATGAGATATGAACATAAGGATGGATCAATTCTCACTCCATTATTCAATTCAAAATCTAAAATAAAAACTTTATTCATATATATTCAAGTAGCTATCCAGTGAGATAAGTCTTAAAGTTTTGATGTATAAAATGTTGAGTATTCTCTGACATCATGGTGCTTAAAATAACAGATGTTATATGGAGATATTTTAGTTAGTTTAAATTCCTCCTACATCCATCATGGGCTCTTTCAGAAACAAAATTTTGGAACGACTGGATGTCAGATTAAAGGCTGGAAATAGGGAGTGGGGGTGGAGTGAGGTTAGGGGGAGGGGTGACAAAAAATAATAAATGCTAGAAATAGAGGCCTAAAGTACCCTAAGAGCTCAAGACGCATCTGGCTGGCATAGCTCCATTATGACTGAAGTAAGAGAAGAGAAAATGTAAGGGAGAAACATTAAAAAAAACAATAACTTGATTCCAGAGGAATTAATCATAAGGACAAAGCCAGATCTCAGCAGCTAGCTTTATCTGTCACTAGAGTCACCTAAAGCAGATTAACCCTGACTACTGGATATTCACAAAAGTCCATGGTATGCAGTGTAGCCTTGAGTCAACAATTTTGGGGAATACTTAGGAGAGTCTGATTACAGTAAGCATAACAAAATACAGAGCTGTTGTCAGGAGCTAGAAAACTTAAAGGTCTTAGAGGCAATCTGTTTCCCCCGCTCCTCACCTCGTTTAGACTAGTAATTCCAAAATTTTTTCTGATTAAGAACTATTTTGAATTTCCTGAAGTTTTATGACCACTAATGCAGAGGGACCATTAAGTAAAAATCAGTGGTGGAATGGGGAATTTAGTTAGCAGCAACATTCATGTCCCTTTCGGTATGCAGCATATAGGTAAGTTATGTAAGACCTCACAGTCTGTTAGTCAATTTAAGACATATTTACTGAGCACCCTCCATCAGTAAGGTACTGGTGATGCAGCCCATGCTAGTTGGCTGCTATTCTTCAAAGGGAGAGGTGGATGGTTTATTAAGAGGATTACAGCAAGAAGAGCTTGGTTGCAAAACATACTCAAAAGTAATTCACCTCATTAGAGCTTAAAAATGTAACACTTTAGGCTTCAGATAATTCCATTTGCTCTTCAGTTCAGACCTGGTGCTTTCAGAAGCAAAGATGTAGTCGATGGATTCGTAAGACAGATCCCATACCTGAGATGGGGTCAAATTAAATTTTTCAGCTGCCAGCTGGTACTCTTGGGAAAGGTGTGTTGCAAAAACACCCTTATCATCGGTCTGCCAATATAAGAAAGTTTCAAAATGAATCAGGAAATGAATTTTTTTAAAAACAACTTTTGTTTAGAGTCTGCATATTTTCCTATTCACCATGCTTCTTTTAAGAGTCTAAACAGGGGCCTATAAATATATCCATGCCTATTTTTAAGTAAATGGGTTTGTTTACCCTTAAAAAACAAACACACATACTGGAGTAGTGCTCTAACCATGGCTGTGTATTAAGATCACCTAGGGAGCTTTTAAAACATATCTGGACTCTCCCCAGATCATATAAAGCAGAATCTCAAGGGATGAGTGCCAGGCATTACTATTTTTCTTTCTTTTTTTTTAATGTTCCCCTAGGTACTGTCCAGGACCTTTTCCCTTACAGCGAAACCTGGCCCTTTGCAGCCTCTTATGCCGCAGTCCCCTCTCACTCTTGTTTGGGCCTTATTACCCTCAGGCATGCAAGGTAGTAAGGTAGGTATTGAATGTCTGATCTAATGCAACTCAGGGACTAAAGAGGAGCAAAATACTTCACACAGAACAACTTACACAGATCACAGAAGGATGGGCGATGCTGTACCAGAATCCAAAGTGATGCTGGTCATAAGATGGAACTGTCTGACTTTTGATGTTTGAGGTCAAACAGAGTTCTAGGTGAAAAGGGGGAATAAGCCTTTTATTAAAAGCAGGTTAGTAGACTCATTCATTAAGTAGATACATGAGAAATCTTTCCAAACTATGCTAATTTTCAGTACATTATTTTACAAAATTGACCTTTTTTTATGTGTGAAAATTGGTAGTTCAATTAGTGTGGTTGTGCAGGAAATACGTACAACTTATGGTAGCAGCTGTGCCAAGCAGGGAGTTAATATCCCCTACATTGTCATGTGCTTCCCCCTTTCTTCTACCAAATGGAGAAAAACGGGGAGTGTAAAAGCCAGTCACATGAAGAAGTCAGGGAATTATCTGAGTTGCTATACTTCTCCCTGGTCTTAAAATGGAGGCTAAAATAAAGGTAAGATAATGGCAGCACTGCTTGAGGGTTACAGTATTATAAAAAGCCAACAGCGGATATGGGCCTTTTCCATTGCTTCAAAGAAAACCCCTAACCTCCTTTAGTCAGACAACCATCAATCACTGCCTGCTGCAAGTCCATCTTAAGAATGACTTCTATTAACAAATTCCTGCCCTGAAACACTGTACCAGGCTCCCTAGGCAGAGTAAAATACTTCACCAACTTGATGGAAGGCCTATGCTCCCTTGGGTAAGGCAGCCTCAAGGCAGGGCCACTCAGTCCAAGGAATGGCAAGCCCAACCTGCTCCCTCCCTCCGCTGGGGGCAGAGCTGAGCCATGACACCAAGTGAGATCTGTCACTATGGTTTCCATTGTCTCTACTTTTGTTGATGTTTAAAAATTTCCTCAGTAAAAAGAAAAAAATTCTCATCCATTATGAGTTACTGAAAATTCTATAAATAGTCTGATGGTGATGGAAAGAGACTTGACTTGGGGTACTGAACACAATACAATATATAGGTGATGTATTATAGAACGGTACACCTGAAACCTAGATAATTTTATTAACCAGTGTTACCCCAATAAATTCAATTAAAAAGTAAAAAAATAATGCATACCCACACAAGTATTCTTGCAAATTGGTAAATTCCTAAATTCAGTGAATTTATCATTCAGTCAATTCCTTCTTTTCCTCTTCAGAAAGGCCTTCCTTGACCACCCAACTGGAAGTGGTTATTCATCACTGTATCAGCCTGTTTAATTTTCTTCAAAGAACTTAACAATGATATTTTCATGTATATTTGTTTACTGTCTCTCTTACCTATGCCAGAATATAAGTTTCTTGAAAAAGAAAGCTTGCCTGTTTTGTTTACTGCTCTATTCCCAAGCAATTTGTAGAGGGACTGGAACAGAGTACACACTTCATAAATATATGCTGTTAGACAAAAACAGCTCCAGGTATATACATGTAGACAAGTGTGTAATGAATGGTCAATGGACATATAAAAATATATTTCAAATTTTCCATAATTCTTAATTTTTAAACAAATACTACATTTTCATAACACATTAATTTGGTTAGTCATTTAAACATACTAGATGCCCCTTATTCTTTCAATATAAAACTAAGTTCCACGAACTGGGGAATGTAACAGTGAACAAGACAGATAAGGGCCCTGCTTTCCTGGAGCTTATATTCTAATGGGAACTAAAGCTTTTGGTTACCAAAAGGAGGCTCAGAAAGCACATAAGCGATGCATCTTTTACTTCTAAATTACATTTATATATTTAGAACAAAACTCTACATATGGGTTGCAATCCAGGGGCTGGCAGTGGAAGGGACAGGGCTATCTGGAGGACCTGAAGCCCTAGGCCTTACCCAGCGGTATCTGGTGTTTCCTCACGAAATCCACCAGATCCAGGGATCCTCCCTCAGAGGAGTTGAGAAACGTCCCATGCCCAATTCTGTCAGGAAGCAGATCCAGGAGTACTTGTGTTTCTTTTTGGGAGTTTGGAATCTCAAAAAAGGGGAGAGAAGGCATCAGTAACCTCTTTCAGTGGTTCTTTTTAAAAAATAAAAACAAAAAAAAAACCCCTTTATTTGTTCATGCAACACCTAAGACATGCTTATTCATTTGGGAGAGAAGGGAAGGGAGAGAGGGAGAGAAACATCGATCACTCGCCTCATATGTGCCCTGACCAGGGACTGAACCCACAACCTAGGTGTGTGCCCTGATGGGAAATCAAACCGATGAGGTTTCAGTTAACAGAAAAATTCTCCGACCACACCGGCCAGGGCTTTCAGTGGTTCTTAAAAGTGCTACAGCCAAGTACTTTGTCCCTGAGAAGGTAATGCAGACATTCTAGAAAGCTGAACTACTTATACTTTCCCAGCTCTCCTCTTTGCTTTTTATCTTCCCATTCATTTCCCAATATTCTAGATTCATTTTAATGATAATAACTATAGCCAATAATAATAAATACTTATTAAGGACCTACTTTGTGCCTTTTAACATAAATTTTCCTTTAAAACTCAAGAATCTTACAAAGTATTAAAATGAATAAATTATAGCTCAGGAAAAGTAATTTTCAAAAACAAAATCCCATAACTCCATATGTATACATGTTTTGTGTTGTATATGTGTGTTCATATACATCAGAAAAAAGTCTGGAAAAATATAAACACAAAACTGTTAATAGGACAGACTTGGGAGCACAACTGAAATGAGAAGGGGACCTTTCATTTCTTAATTATTTTTCCTTCTACATTATAGTTCTCCACACTTGGATTTTCTTCAGATACATAATTGTTGTAGTTAAAAATATAATGTATCTTAAACAAAAGTCCAAGGTCATAGAGCTAGTGAATGAGAGAGAGAATGGTAAAATCTGGCTCCATCTGACTCGAGGGCCCAGACTCC
Source organism: Mormoops blainvillei (assembly GCA_004026545.1). Taxonomy (NCBI): domain Eukaryota; kingdom Metazoa; phylum Chordata; class Mammalia; order Chiroptera; family Mormoopidae; genus Mormoops; species Mormoops blainvillei. Next base: position 50,400 of record PVJD01005231.1, read on the forward strand.
ACACACAGTATGCTCATGTTTTATTTTGACAAAGCTAGCTAAATACACACTACAACCACCATGAAAATGTTTAGCTGAGCTTTCTATCTCCTAATGGCCTAAAAGGCAAATCATGATAACATATTGAAATGTTTTATATACAATGGATCAAATAAGAAAAGCAACAGTGACTAAGGTAGAGAGATTTGATGCTATGCACAAGACCAGAGATACCTGGCTCCAGTGAGTGGCACATGCTGGCTGTTTCATTATACTGACCAATTGCTTCAGTCAGGTATCAGCTTGATTGGACCAGAGTATGAAAATATGGAACCTGGATTTTAAGTTCTGTCACTAGATGACCGACACTTTGCTTGTAGATATGAAAACCACCAGCAATGACAAGCAGTTCCAATTTTCTCCTTAATCTTTAAATCATGATGCTATTCAGCCGCCACATATTACCCCATCTAATACTCAAGATAACCCTATGAGGTAAGTAGACTAAGTATTATTTCCTGCATTTAAGAAACAAATCCAAACTCATCTAGTTGTATACATTATGTATAGCTTTTTGTATGTTAACAAAAGAATAGGAAGAAAGTAAACCATCTGTAAAATGGGGGAAAGTGCAGTAGAGTCCCTTGTTTGCCTCACGGGGATGTAGTGAAAAAGTGACTGTTCTCCAGCCATTAACTGTACATTATCTGTCACTTGTTCATGCTGCCAAGGAGCTGGGGACTGATCAGGTGTCCCAGATCTCCCTGCTGAGCCTTATAAAATGATGATGAGCTACTTCTTTTCTTGCCAGTGCATGTAACAGATACATTGAGATCCCTTCCCCTATGAGAACAAGTGAGATGAACTGGTGCTTCTTTCAATGTCAGCTTGCCAATGACAAGGTCAATGAGAGAAAGTCACGCATTTCCTCTAGCGAGATGTCATTAAGCTGTTTTTCAAGACATAGCTGTACTGGAAGTCAACAGTCATCCTTCCAGGAGCCACAAAAACAGAAACAGTAACACAAGGGACCAAGGCAAGCCATGCCTTTATCCTTATAATTTATGTTAAAAAATATTTCTACTTTCCCCTTCTAAAAATGTTTTTCCAAGCCAGGTATGTTTTTAGCTATTTAAAGATGACTATTATTTTCTATTGTAAGCTACCCTATCCAGCCTGATTTTACAATATTATTTACCTCTGAAAGATGCAATGCCAGCTTCAGACCTGCTTTTTTTGCTTCTAAAAGAGGTTCGAAGAAATCTTTTGCTTGTCCTGCCTTGAAGATAAAAGGTAAAATGAGGATGCATGAGAACTTTGGGCAAACTGAGGAACTGGGTACTTTGTCCCAATAAACTAATAATGGCAGAAAAAAAATGGCACATTGATTCATTTGTACATTTTGTTTACAAAGCACCTACAAAGTGCTAGACACTGGGGAATGCAAAGCTGGCAAAGACACAGTCCCTGCCCTCGAGAATCTTAAGTATCAGTGATCCTGAGGCCAATTAGCTAAGCTAAATAAAGCAGTCACTAAATTTTATTTCTGGAAGGTTATCTAGTGCTAATAAAGATAATCCATTATCCCCCAGGACATGTGGCAATGTCTAGAAACATTTTTGGGTGTCACAGCCAGGAGGTGCTATTGGCATCTAATGGATAGAGGCCAGGAATGCTGCTAAACAGCCTACAATGCACAGGACAGTCTCCATAACAAAGAATTATTTGGCTGAAAATGCCAATAGTGCCACAGGTAAGATACCCTGCTTTAATCTGACATTCAAGAAACTCTAAGCCAGCCTTTCTTATCTGGGGATTCTATAAGATAATTAAGCTCTAGCTTTAGACATCCATTCTATATAATGAATTAACTTTTATGTAGAATAGAACTAGCTTGTATACCATCTTTAGAAGAATGGAGAAAATAATATTGTCATGCAAATCTTTTTTTCTTTTTTATGGGGCTTAATTCTTTCACAGAACCCTGGTTGAGAACAGCTGCTGTAGACATTCTGGTCATCTGAATCTACTGGATCTCTGGAGAATGCAGGATGATTCAAGTCGATCCTTATCCCACAAACTAAAGTGACTTTTAGAAATGTATTTAGGAAAAATAACTTACTGTAGGGTCTCCACTAAGGTCAAGGCCAAGAACTGTATCTTCAGCAGAATGGAAGAATTCTTCAGCAAGTTTAACAGTCTCCTTGGCCACTGAAGGGCCACCTCTTCTGTCAACTGATATCAAATATCTTTAATATAAGAATAACATAGTTGAAAATGAGTATAAGAGACAACTCTTGAGTATGGCCACAGAGCAAAGGCAGGTACATCTTATTATAGGAAATGTATAGCCTAACTGACATGACATCTTACTTTGCTAGAGAGAATGAGATATAAATTCCTAAATAGCACCAAATATCTAGTAAGTGTTCAAATTTCTAATTGTCTCATGATTTTTTGTTCAATTATTTAACAGATTGTTCGATTATGTTGGTCGATACAATTCAAGTGTCTTTTAATCTACAGCCACTCCCTTTACCCACCTCCCCCACCTCTTTTCTTAAATTTATTTGTTGAAGAAACTAGGTCATTTGTCCTATAAAGTTTCCCACAGTCTGGGTTTTGCAGATTGAATTCCTGTGTTACTAGCATGTTCTCTGGTTTCTTGTATTTCCTATAAATTGGACATTGGCTCTAATCTAGAGGCTTAATCAGATCAGATTAAATTTTTTGGCAAGAGTATTTCATAGGTGGTATTGTGTACTTTCACCAGGAGGTTTAGATCCATTATTTCATAAGGATTACAAAATCGGTAATATTCTAATTCTAATGTATCCAATAGTTGATAGATATGTTAGCTGGAATTCTACAAGGAACCTAATACTCAGTGAACCCCTGATAATATTGTGTAACTTTTCTCCAGCACTTATTAGTTTATCTCTTTATTTACAAAATAAAGAAATTTCTCCAGCATTTATTTATAGAATTTGGATCGACTATATATAAATTTCATGCCTTTTTTTTTTATTTCTCCTGCCATTAAAAATTATAAAATAATATAAACCATATGACCACAACAATGTAATTATGCGCTGATTGCTGGACATTTTAGGATGCTTTCTACTTCTTCTTATAAATAACACTACAATGAAGAATCTTGCACATAAATCAATCTATTTCCTTAGGATACATTTTTAGAAGATAATTACTGGGTCAGAGGGGAAAATTATTTTCATAGATCTTAGTACATATTATTCTTTGGAGAGGTTTTATTAATTATATGTAATCACCAACAGTGTAGGTTCACAAACACTGGTTATTACCCTTTTTTGGTGGGGGGAGATTGAAATAGTACTATAATATTTCCTTTTTAAGTTATCTGATTATAATGGCCATTTGTATGTCTTCTTTTCTGAATTCTTGTCTTTTGGGTCTTTTTTTAATTGGGGTATTAGTCTAGTTAAGCTTAATCCCAAGAGACTTTATAGCCAGAAATGCTACAGCTAGCTTTCTTCCTTGGAGCACCTATTGAGCCCTGGAGTCGTGCCAGTTCTGTTCTAAGTATTGGATGTATATTGGTAAATCAAAAGACAAGGTTTACACCCTAGTGGGTGAGCATATTATACAAATAAAACAAGATAGTTTCTGATCTGGTTAAAAGGACTGTCACAAAGGAAATAAATGGGGTGACTAGAGGATCTGGGGAGGATACCTTAGATAAAGTGGTAATGGAAGGCCCCTCCTGAGGAAGTGACAGCTGAACTTAGACCTGAGTAATGAGAAGATGCCAGCCATCCAAGGATATGTAAAAGTGTGTTCTAGGCAAGTTACAGGAAGTACAAAGGTGCTGAGGTGGGATAGTCTTGGACTTTTTGGGGAACAGAGATGCCAATGCATAATAAGTGACAAGTGGTCCAGATGAGACTATAGAAGTAAGAGGCAGGCAAATCACGTGGGACCTTGGAGGCTGCCGTAAAAAATCTAGATTTTGGCTGACGAGCAATGGAAAACCATACTTCACTACAGCATCAGTACTCAGGATTTTATTGCCACATGAATAAATTCAGAATGGTATTCTCAACATTAAAGAACAGGGTTCTTGGCTCTGTTTTTTCTATTATAAGATAAAAATCAGTCATTGGTTGATTTATAAAAATCCATTATACCCATAGTCAAAGTAGTAAAATTTTCATACATTCTGGATTTTAAATGGTGACCACTAAGGTGCAATGCTTCTTACCTAACATCAATGTCTAAATTTTCTTGTTTAGACTGTTTTATACCCTCAAGTACAGATTCCACATAAGTTTTTTTAGTCATTCCTGAAAAGGACACAAAGAAAACATATGTAAAAAGATCATCAACTATTTCATCTTTCAACATTAGTAGCGTTCCTCTGTGAACAATCAGTTTCACTTTATGTTAAGACAAAAGCATGGTTAAAGATGAATTAAAACACAGCCCTTATTGATATATTTCAGTAAATACCAACAGAACTTTAATAAACTTAGAAAAATAAAGTACTATACAAAATTCTAAAAGTACATATAAAATACAAGTCCATTTAAAAATTATTCTTAGGCTCAACAGGCATAAAATTACTCTCACAAATTGTTATGAAAATTTTAAAATGTTCTAACAAAACAACAACAAGAGCTTTTCTAAAGCCTCTCCTTTAAAAAAAAAAAAAAAGGTATATTTCTCTATTAGCAGAATGTTTTCCTGCTGGTCCAGAAAAAAGTCCTGAGTTCCTTTCTCCTCAGCACATAATTACATTCTCCTCTGGCTCTGTGTTTCTCATCCAGGCACTAGAGATGTTCTTAAAGTTTGGGTATTTAAGTTCTCTTCTGGGGGGCTCTGAACAAGAACTCTCCAGAACGTCCTCCTCTAAAATACTCTCATATTCCAATTCTAAAATGATTACTTTTGGAGGGAGATCTCTAGTAAAGCTCAGTAAATTATAAAGAAGAAAAAAAATACATAATCCCACCGCTCAAAGATAACCACTGTGTGTGTGTGTGTGTGTGTATTTTTTTTTTACTAGGTGGAATGCTACTAGGTATACATGTATTTTGTTTGGTCATTTAATGCTATTTTCTGAGCATATCCCCATGTCATTAAAGCGTCTTTGCAACTATTTTTAATGGTTGCCTAACATTCCATTAACCTCTATGTAACAATTCCCCCATTGTTACATACTTAGGTTTACACCTCCCTTTTGAATCTCTATTCAAAGAGCAAATTAGCTCTAACAATTGGCAGGTTTCTCCTATCCTTCCCTTTCACTGCCCTTACCATCACAACTTGGAACTGATTCTGCAGTTCAAAAACGTAAGATAAGAATCTGCTTGTCCCAGTTGTCAACACTTACTTTACCATATGTAGTTGCAAAAATTTTACCCCCTGAATGGTTACCGGGCTACACACGTCAGGGTATAAGATGACCTGGTAGGATCCCTTCAGGTCACAAAGTGCTAATCAGGACCCAAAGATACTACATAATTATCTCTGATGCTACTCTTACAGAAAGAGGGTCGCAGGAAATTTCTCCAGACTACATCCAGATCGGCTCATCTCCATCCAGAGAGGTTTCACCATATCACAGCTTGCTCCTGGCCTAAGATGCTATTTGTCCCTGAGAAGTGACTGAATAACCTCGTTTCAGTGACTGTCATATAACATGATTCTGCATCTACATAATGGCATTGTCTCACAAGTGCTCTTCATGCAGGGAGCAAGAATTAGCCTATGGTTAAGACAATGCAACTATAAGGAGCAAACATCCTGTTCTCCTAGTGAGGAAAACAAACAAAAATTTTGCAGGCCTTTTTATTTCCCTTAAACAAATAATACCTGACAATGTTTTAAAGAATAAGTTACTCATTTTTAAAAAATACTTTTAAAAGATTTTATTTATTTATTTTTAGGGAGAGGGGAAGGACAGGAGATAAGAAGAGAAACGCCTATGTGAGAGAGAAACACAGATTGGTTGCCTCTTGCATGCACCCTAACTGGGAACCAAACATGCAACCCAGGTATGTGCCCTGACCAGGAATCAAAACGGCAACCTTTCCCTTTGCGGGACGATGCCCAACTGAACCACACCAGTCAGGGTAGAATAACTCACTCATTAAAAATGTACATCATAAGATTTGGAATGTTGATTCTACTTTTACAATACAGTAAAAGTAAGTGCTTCGTATTCTCAACTTGTAAACACATGAATGACAAATCACACAGAAAAGAACACATTGGCTGAGAAGAAATTAATTCTACCTGTAGTATTTTCTATTCTGGGTGTGCTCCTTAGTTCCAGGTACTTGACACCATCATCTGCAAATTCTTTAATGACATCTTTTGTGACCTGACAATAAAAGCAATGTACATAATATTGATAATATTGATGTAAGGGTCCCAATGAAAGTGTCAAATGCTACAGCTTTATTTCATTCATTAAACTTGACTAGCAAGTCATGTAGTTAAGATTATCCACTTTATCAAACTCCTGGTGGAGATCACGACAGAACTGCAAAATTTCCAGTATCTTATATCCACCCCCCCTCATTTCCACATTAAATCCAAATCTGCACATCATTCACACTTTTTGTTTTTTTTCTTCTTTTAACCATTTTTCTATTTCCTAGTGTTCATAACAGCAATTTGATAAAACAGAGAAATAAGGGAAAACTAAAACCAGTTAAAACCATCTATGAGTATGTAGTACCAGAAAGGAGTATATGGAAATAAACAACTAATATTAGGCATTACTGATGTACCATTTAGAGTCATGGCTTAAGGTTCTTATTCAAGTTATTTAGGAATAAGTTGTATTTTTCAACAAATTCTTTAGGCAGGGTTAACTTTTCCTCAGAGGTACTTAGGAAAATTCCTCTTAGGCAAAGAAAATAGGTAATAAATATAAGTCAAACTGTATGCACTTTAGCACAAATCTCAACAATCCAAAAATTACTAAATGACCTGGGTAAATGATATGTAAAAGCTGAAGGTATGTTTTCCTTCTCTGCCATCAATCCTAAAAAAATACCAAATCTGAAATAAAAAAGACCAGGTTGTGGATACTGTGACAACATGCCCCAGTTAGTCCTTACAGTTGTTATCCTAATCTTAACCTTCTTTGACTATGTGCACATGGGCAGACAAATGCAGTGTCTTGGCAAAGGATCAAGGGGTTGGCTGGTTGTGCAGACAGCGCCTAATGGGGTGGGCACTACCTTAGTGGATTCACTGCAATCCAATGTCTGAGCCTCTTTTTTTTTTTTAAATTAAAATCTCAAAGGAATTTATTATAAGATAAATGTGATGGGTGGCTCAGATTCACCAAAGGTCTAGCGAATCAGCCTCAGAGACTACACACCTTACAATACAACAGCATCCAAAAATCACATGATATCCCTACACCAAGAGAGATACCACTGCTTCCTCCACCACCAAGCACGAACCTGCAGCCTCCACATACTAGACCCAATGGCAATGCTTCTCTAGAACTGTACACTGACCACTTTTGCCACCATCAGATTGTGGGCCTCATTTCTGTAAGTTGAGGAACTTGCATCTTGTCACTGCTCCAAACCCAGAGACCCCAACTCATTCTACCCCAGCTCACAGGAGACTAATTCCAGAAGCCCATTTGTTAATGTGTGCATTGACAAGGAGGGTGTGAAGTGGCTATTTTTCTCAGTGAGTTCAGTGATCATATCTACAATTCTGGGAACCCCTCATCTTGGTGGTGAGATAACCTGTGAAACCAAATGAGTAACAGAAGGTTGCTGGCAAGTATGGAATGAGAGCAATGGAGGATTTATCTAGGCCACAGTGAGGTCTGTGGAATCATCTCTACCCTGTGTCCAAGAATATTTCCTTGGGGTCCACATCTGTGTCTGTCAAATTCAGCCCTGACTACAAATTCCTCAGGGGCAGGGACCATGTCCATCTGTTTTTATTATCTCCCAGCCTCTTGCACTGGACACTATGGGCACTCAGTCAATTTTTGCTGAACTAAGCTTTTAGACTCAACTCTTCTCCAAAAGGTGATTTACTGTTTATCATGAGGATCAATCTAGGCCAAGGAGAAAAATTCTTTCTTGACCAGTCAAAAGTTAGTTCTTCAGAAAAACAAGTTATACTTCTTACTTTGCATTTTTTCTAATGATTAAAAACACTGACAGGATTTTGTTTCTCTTCATTTACAAAGAGGACATTTTAAAATGCCATCCTAGTCAGATCAATGATACAGAAGCCAGTCTTCCATATCACGGAGATTCTAGTCTCATGGAGCTTCAGATAAGAGAACACAGTGGTTTCCTTTAGTCCTTTATTCCCAGAGAAAGGAACTATTTCCCTAGGGAGTAATAATTCAATTTCTAGGCACTTCTTAAACTTCCTTCCTCTCTATAATGTCCACCTAGGCAGTGAAAAATCTTCCAAGCAATAGGGATAAAACCTTGTCAGTCATTTTTATCTGTGGTTAACTATCATGGAAAACAGGACCAGATTTTCTCCTCCATGCTGTCCACCAATAACAGAAGATAATCATCTAGTTCTATCCTCATATCTTTTACAACGAACATAGTCTTTTGATATTAGCTCTTAGGCCAATGTTTTACATTAGTTTTGAGAAGAGTTGCCATAAAAAAAGCAGAAAACATTTTTTTTATCAGATTTGATGCAACAAGAGAAAAGTATAAATTACTTAATAATTTTAAACTTATGTAAATATTGCTCATTTCTTACCATTAAAATATCTTCAGGGCTAGTGGTAAGCTGATGAATAATCTGAAACATCTGGAAACATCTATAACATTAATGAAAAGCTTTAAAATGCTCTAGTCATCAAAAGCTCAAGGTGAACTCAGTAATTAAATTAATAAAATTTAGGCAAATAGTAATTGTATATTTATTTTTAAAACTGCAGGATAGTTTTAAAAAATATTACATTGATCTGGAAAGATAAATGACTGAAAATAAAACATTACTGATATTTTCAAGTGGGAAATACCTTCTCTACCACACCAGCCCCTCCCTACCCTCTGCTGGTAGGAGCAAATAGAGTAAAAGTCAATGATCCTATACTTTCAAGTCTAAAGAGCATTCCAATATAGCATAACTTTACAAACAACATAAATCATTCAAAATATTGTCAACAGTTTGACAGCTAGAAAAAATGCTATATGTCAAGTTATACTCTCCATACCAGATGGATACCTTATTCCTTTAACTACTAAAATCTGAATTCTTACATACTATTTGCAGTGATAGAGAAAAAAGAAGTGACCACAGTCTTCCCAAACTCACTCTTCTAAAGTTCTTTTCTTTCCCTTATCAATCATAGTCATCTGATCATGGATTTTAAGACCTGGTTTCTTAGCTATTAATTTCTTCATGGTATTAGAACTGATGGATCCATTCAAATGCGCATGAAGTTCCTAAAACAAAAGCATACAATCAGTGAGACATATCAAGTATCCACTAGATTTATAACATTATACCAGGTACTTGATGTTTACTGTCCGTGGTTGACAAATTGCCTACTACATTTAGCCACATAATTTTTAAAGTTTACAAATTATACCTATAAATTTACTTTTCTTTTGTGAAAAGAAACAACACAGAAGACATTATAATTAGCCATCGCTCTAGAATTCTGTGGTTGAATTCTCACCACTTTAGGTAATTCTGAGTAAAAGGTTCTCTTCCACTGCTGCTGGTCTTCTGCCTCCATCATGATTTAGCAGAATAAAAAAGTCTTTCTCCAAACACTCTTATTATTGGTAGGAACAATACAATGTATTTCAGTCAGCAAATTTTTTGGTCTTGAATTTCCTTCAGACTGCTTTATTTCCACATGTTTTTACAAGATTAGCTGTAAATGTCGCTCTGGGCTCAGCTTCACCTATTCAAACAAATGTGAACATTTTCAGATGTTGACATAACAAGCAAAGAAACAGGATTTTGCTAATTTATTCCTTAAAAGACAAAAGCCCCTACAAAGCTAATTTAAATGAGCTAACAATCTGAACTAGAAATAAGAAAACATTAAGAGGTGGATTACAATCTGAAATGTTGTTGAGTATATACTTTACCAATCAGCATTTTCTAAAAAGCTACTTCCAAAACTAGAAATTTATGAGGCCTATAAAAAAGTTTACATTTTTTAATTGTTTAAAATATATAAAGGAAGGGCAGTGGCACTGGCTTCAGTGGACCTAGGTTAGTCCTTTCACTGCTCTTCCAGTTAGTAGACATGTGGCCTTCGTCACTTAACCACACAGCTTCAGTTTCCTTATCTGTAAAAAATTGATAAAAATGCGGAGTAGCTATGATGATTGATATAGCAATTTAAACTCCCCTCTTGTATGCTCCCATATAGTCCAGTGACTACCTTTCACTCAATGCTTTATCATATTGTCTCTCAATCACTGATTTACTTGTCTTTCTCCCTCACCTGACTATAAGCTTTCTAACGACAAGGACCATATCTAGTACCTATACAGTGCCTATCACATTACAGGTGATAAATAAATCCTAATTTTTCCTTTGTCTCTGAAGATGGCTTATACATTAAGATAAAATTTCAAATGAAATTTAGTGATTTTCAAAGTAGTCACCTTGACTCTCTGGGTTCTCATATATTGATGATGATGATGCTGATAATAATAGCAGTTTCCATTCAGAGCCTATGGGATATGTGACAAGCATTTTTTAATAATATAATCTTTAATCCCACCGGTAACCTTGGAAAATAAATATTTTTATCACATTAGAAATCAATAAGTTGACACTGAGAGGGGTTAATAAGTTACCAAGATATTAAAATATGCAATGAAGAAAATAGTTTGTACAGGACTAGACAAAGCCATAGAAATCCACAGGAAGGCCAACTCAGTATGAGTCAGAAGTGGCATTTCAGTGGAATACCACATAGTAAATGCTTAGTATATAGTAATGAATGAAAAATATGGACTTTTTAATCAATATGTTTGATATCTCTACTGAAGTACATAAAAGATGTCATTAAAATGGAAAAACATACTTTATCTTATATAGTATAGGTAAGTCAATGTGCCATAAATTGAATTACAAAGTAAATATTAATTAAAATACTCTCAAAATTATTCCTTAGAAATTGATTTTTAAAGTTCATAAAAGACTTGTAAAATTATCCAGAAAAATTATGAATCTCAGAAGAATAATATCTAATACTGGTGAAGATCTGAGTAAAAGTTCTGGTGTAAGCAGAACTTGGTATGGTCTTTTTGGAAAGCAATTTGGCTACATTTATCAATACACACAAACCCACATATTTATTGGTACAGTAATTCTATTGTTAAGAATTTACCTTTTATAAGATATTTACAAATACATTTCTTGTAGTATTATTTATAATAGCAAAAAACTGGAAACAACCTAAATGTCCATTTGTGGGGTAATGGTTAAATTAATTATATATGTCCACCCAACTGACTATATGGAAAGACTTCTAGGATATGTTACTTCCAAAAAGTAAGTTGCAAAACATATGGTTTAGAAAGATGACATAAATAAAGCATGTATGTATGTATATATACAAATACACAGTCTTATGTATTTATATCTTTATTCCTAAAACGCATATGAAAGGGCACACAGAAAACTGTTACCACTAGAATGTGGGTTGGAAATGGCAAAGGCTGGGGAGAGAGTTTTACTTTATTTACGTCACATAGTTTTGTGCAATTTTAAGGTTTTACAACAAGCATATAATACTTGATTACTTTTGAAATATTTTAACAAATTAAAAATTTCAATAATTAATAAAAGATAATTTACTTAATAATTTATGTTTAAATTTTAAATATTTAACAAGTTAATCATTTAAAATAATTATTTATAAATTAATTTTTTTAAATCTTGCAAAACAGTTTTATTATTATGAATTGTGAGAGGAAAGAACTTTTATGGTTAGACAATAGAATGATAGCCTAAAAAAGCCACTTAAGGCCCTGGTGAGGCAGCTCAGTTGGTTAGAGCACTGTCCTGATATCAACAAGGTTGTGGGTTTTTGATCCCTAGACAGGACACATACAAGAACCAATCAATGAATGCACAAATAAGTAGCACAACAAATTGATGTTTCTCTCTCTCTCCCTCCCCCTTCCCTTCTCTCTCAAAAATCAATAAATTTAAAAAAAAAAAGAGCACTTACGACATTTTATATAGCAGGCTGGTAACACTCTAGGATCCTGACCTTACTTTGTGCCACATTCAAACCATCCTCCAGCACTGGCTACAATGGGAACTTACGGAAATTTGAAAGCCACCAAAACAAGCACAATCTTTGCACATTTGAAAAAAACTGTTGTTTCACTGATCCTTGCCTAAGATACTACTATTAATAATACCACTCCCTGGCAAATTCAACTTTCCTACGCTGGATTTCACATGGGTCAGAAGAAGCTGTAGTGAGAGTGAGGAGCTGATAGGCAACACATTGAGATAAGATCTTTCTACATTTGTACTAATAGTTTACCAAGTTAGAGAAGGAGCAGAGTCAAGTGTCTTGTCTCAACAGTACTTTTTTCATGACAAAAGGGGGAGGATTCAGAATAACAAAAATATTTATTACTATTTATTAAGCACTTCTATGATCCAGGCACTATGCTAAGTGTCTGTCTTAATCTTCGCAACAATCCATAGGTAGTATTACTCTCACTTTCCATAAGAACAAATTAAAAAAATAACTACAAAACAATCATAAGGCAACCAAATCATAAATTTTACTCTATTCTCTTCCTTCTTGAATGACTTTTCTTGATTTCTGCTCTTTGCCGGGAAATATTTCTAATATATCATATACATTTTACTAACTTATTAAAATATAATTTCTATAGCACTATATATATTTTTTCAAACTCCTACAACTCTTTTTTTCTTTCCCTCTTTGGTCCTCAATCAAGTTGGGATGATGCACAAAGCAGGCGTACTCCCCTCATTTTAGAGATGAGGGTCCCGCCGCCCAGCAAGCTCAGGGCAGTCCTCGCATTCACTTCCAAGGCAATTCCAAACTCTTCAAGCATTCTCTTAGACCCACCTACTTCACGATGAAATGACAACCCAGACACCAGCTTTACAGAGACACCAGGAGTCATCAGGCATGAATTCTATTTCCCTCTCCCCTCCCCCACACTTAACACTTATCTTTATCTATATCCCTTTTTCCCTCAGGAGTCAGAGAAAAAGGATTCATTCTCCTGTCTCTCAGGCTAATTTGTGCCCAGAACCCAATCCCTTCCTGTATATCCTAATTCATTCCTCCACTAGTAAATCTCACTTTTCTGTAAATCCAGCCTCTCTCTCCACTAGCTTATTTCACTCAGGGGACTAACATGCAAGTATAGTATTTGCTTCCACCTAAAAAATTATAACCCAAACTTTCTTTTACTCCACATTCCTCTTTAACTGCTTGCCCTTTCTCTTTTCTTCTTCTGAGCTAAGGTCCTTGAAAGTGTAATTTAGACTAGCTGTCTCCATTTACTTATCTCCCATTCACTATAACATGGCTTCTGCCCTTATTGCTCCATAGAAATTGCTCTCCCTAAGGTTAGTAATAGGTCTTAAACACTAAACCTAAATGAAACTTTTCAACTAACAAAATTTTACCGACTCAAACTTTTCAGTTCCAGTATTCAAAATCAAACTGTCTGGACTTCAAAAATCATACTTTTAACCACTATGCTATATTGCTTCAAGGCAACCACACCTATAGTTACCCCGATTCCCTTCTCCATCTCAGCCTCCAGTCACCAAATCCTAATTAATAAATTATAAGTTTCCCTGATATCTCTGGAAGCAGTTTTCTAGTGGTGATGACATTCAAACACCCAATTCAGAAATTTAATGGTTATTTTAAACCCCTAAATAAGACTCAGACCATATAATGAAGGAATAATCACCTCTCTTCCGTGATTCCCTCACTACCCTAGAATCACAGAACTTTGAAAGTGGAGGGGAATGTCATTTTATAGCAGAGAAACTGGGACTGAGTAGCTCACTTACTGTCAGCCTGACACAGATCCGGGAATACAGGGAACAGTGCGCATCTGTGGGGAAAAACTTTTCGGGTGAATCATAGCTCCTGTAAAGATTTGTTCATTTTGCACCTGGCCTCACTGACTTGTTTCCAGACTCAAATGGGGTCTCTTTTGTAACAACTGCAGGAATGTCCAACCCACAGCCCAGGATGGCTACGAATGCGGCCCAACACAAAATGGTACATTTACTTAAATCTTCCTTTTTGCTCATCAGTTTTTGTTAGTCTGTGTATTTAATGTGTGGCCCAGAGACGCCAAAAGGTAAGACACTCCTGAATTAAAGCGTTTAATAAATTAGCACTAGTAGTTAGTATCCAAGGACCCACCCCTTCTTCTACTTCCCCACCAACATCAGTGGCGTGGATCTTTCCGTCCACGTTCTGGCTGTCTCACCTCTTAAAGATTTTTGTCAACAGTTCAGTCAACTATGAGAACTAAGCTAAACATTTCCCTTCATACTGAAAAGCTTGTAGAACAGTGACAACTCGTGCTTCCCTGACAGTTAGCATGTCCACAATAAACCGCAGCGGACAGGCTTCCCGCGAAAACGCCATCCCAGAGAATCAAATAGTCAACCACACCGAAATTTTAGCATAAGCAACACCCCCCTCAATTCTGATTAGGGAGGCGCGCTCTTCCCGGAAGTGACGCATACGAATCCTCGGAAGAGGCGTCGCGGCGAAGGGGTGATTTTTCCGTATAAAAGTCCGAGAGGTGAGTAACTAGAACTGAAGAGCAGCTCACCACCGTGAACCACCGGGGCTCTTGGGTATCATCTGGCCATGGGCCCGCGGAGCCGCGAACGTCGAGCCGCAGCCGTGCAGCACACCAACGATAGCAGTGCCCTCAGCAAGAGTTCCTTGGCCGCGCGCGGGTACGTGCACGACACCTTTGCCCCGTTGCTAGTTCCGGCGAGCGCGCGCCGCGCGCCGCTCATCCACCGCGGGTACTACGTCCGCGCACGCGCTGTGAAGCACTGCGTGCTCGCCTTCCTAGAGCAGACGGGCGCGGCCTCTAGGGGGCCTCGCGCCCAGATTTTGTCGCTGGGTGCTGGCTCAGACTCGCTTTATTTTCGCCTCAAAACTGAAGGCCACCTGTCCTGGGCTGCTGTCTGGGAGGTGGATTTTCCAGACGTGGCGCGGCACAAAGCGGAGAGGATTCGAGAAACGCCTGAATTGTGCGCGGTGACCGGGCCTATCCAGAGTGGGGACCCCGCGTCAGCGCTGTGCTTTGAGAGCTTGGACTATAGCATCCTGGGCTTGGACCTGAGGCAGGTTGAGCGATTGGACCAGGCCCTGGTTGCCGCGGGCCTTGATGCAGCTGCACCCACTTTGCTCCTGGCTGAGGCTGTGCTGACCTACCTGGAGCCCGATAATGCCGCGGCCGTCATCTCCTGGGCAGCCCGGCGTTTTCGTAATGCTCTTTTTGTGATCTACGAGCAGATGAGGCCACATGACACCTTTGGCCAGTTCATGCAGCAACATTTTCAGCAGCTAAACTCTCCTCTGCATGGCCTGGACCGTTTTCCTGACGTGGAGTCCCAGCAGCGCCGCTTCCTTCAGGCTGGCTGGACTGCCTGCCGTGCCATGGACATGAATGAATTCTATCACTGCTTTGTACCGGCGGAAGAACGTTGGCGCATGGAAAATCTTGAACCCTTTGACGAGTTTGAGGAATGGCATCTGAAGTGTGCCCACTATTTCATTCTGGTTGCTTCTAAGGGAGACACACTGTCCCAAACTTTGGTGTTTCCATCCTCAAAGGTGTTTCCTCGGGTAGATCCTGCTTCCCCTTCAGGGATCCTCTCTGCCAATGTAGTCCCCGGTGACGGCCAGGGTCCAATCTTTAAAAGATACGGCCATGCCTCTGTCCTTTTGAGCCCAGGCATTATTCTCAGTGCAGGTGGATTTGGAGAGCAGGAGGGGAGGCACTGCAGAATCAGCGAGTTTCACTTGCTCTCAAAATACTGTGACTTTGAATGGGAAGGCAAACAAATACGCAGTTGGGGGACTGGAATTCAGTGGGATGGACGCCTTTATCACACCATGACAAAACTTTCAGATACTCAAGTTCTGGTTCTGGGAGGGAGACTGTCCCCAGTAACTCCAGCCTTGGGAATTCTCCAACTTCATATTTTTAAAAGCGAGGATAATAGCACTGAGGATCTAAATGTAACAGTAACAAAGGCTGGCCCAGAAGAAGATTCCACTTTGTCATGTTGGCGGCATTCAACAACAGAAGTGTTCTTTAAGAATCAGAAATATTTGTTTGTATATGGGGGTCGAAGTGTGGTCAAACCTGTCCTAAGTGACTGGCATTTTCTACATGTAGGGACAATGACTTGGATCAGGATCCCAGTGGAGGGGGAAACACCTGAAGGTCGGCATTCCCACAGTGCCTGCAGCTGGCAAGGGGGAGCCCTTATTGCTGGAGGTCTAGGTGCTTCTGAGGAGCCACTGAGCTCTGTACTCTTCCTGAAACCAATCACTTGCGGATTCCTCTGGGAATCAGTAGACATACAGCCTCCCATTACCCCAAGGTACTCCCACACAGCTCATGTGCTTAATGG
Organism: Mormoops blainvillei; assembly: GCA_004026545.1. Classification (NCBI taxonomy): domain Eukaryota; kingdom Metazoa; phylum Chordata; class Mammalia; order Chiroptera; family Mormoopidae; genus Mormoops; species Mormoops blainvillei. The sequence goes on from PVJD01005231.1 coordinate 67,035, forward strand.
GAATCTTCTACTGGTTGGAGGGGTCTGGATTCATTCCTCCTCAGTTCCTGGGGTGACTGTTATCAATTTGACTACAGGATTGAGCTCTGAGTATCAGATTGACACAACATGTGTGCCATGGCCATTAATGTTACACAACCATACCAGCATCCTCCTTGAAAAGCAACAGCTCCTGTTCCTTGGAGGTGGTGGAAACTGCTTTTCCTTTGGCACTTACTTCAACCCCCATGCAGTAACATTAGATCTTTCTTCCTTGAGTGCTGGGCAGTAAGGACTGGACTTTCGATATATTCAGGACCCATTAAAGTAGACAATAAAGGTTTCCACAAATAGAATTTGACTTTGGCTGTAGATCTGACCACACCCTCTATGCCCCCCCAAATTTTATTTTTAATTATCACTACTATCCAGGGAAGAAGCTGAAAAGTTGTTAAAACACGTACCATCATCCAGATAGTACAAAAATAAAACATAAGTAGACCTGTCCTAAGAGTGGCCATATAGTCCTAGAGTAGGAATTGGGGAGCCTTTGGATCCCTGTATATTCCTCCCGTTTTCTAATCTGTGTTTATTCATTTATTGAGTTACAATGACCTTTAACCTAAATCAAACGAAAAATTACCCGCACTGAGGCTTTGTGATTAGAAATGGTACCTTGGAAAAAGTTTCACACAGATTCTTGGTAAGAATCTAAGGTCAAATATAGTTCAAGGGCCATGGTATTGAGCTCATTCTTCATGAATGAAACCTAAAATGAACCCAGTTGCAGTTTGATTAAAGAATTGTGCCATTTAGTGCAGCAGAGAACTCTGGGATAGCTTTAATAATAATAACTGTAGGACTTGCCTTTGTTCCATTTTTGCCACTGGCTCCATATTTATTTTGATTCATGAATGCTTATAAACCAAACAATTGAGCTTCAGTTCATTGTGTGCATGGTATGATAATGTTTTGCTTCAGATCTATTCTCTACCCTTCACTGTGATCTATGCCGGAGGAGGCTGATTCATGGAATACATCACTTAGTTTTCCTTGTCCTCTAGTTTCTGGTGAGTTCAACTAGTCAGAGGCAAAAGAGGGAGATGTAAGGCAGGAAGAGTGAGTTGGTATTCCCAGTGTTTCCCCTACCAGTCTGCAAGTTGGCAGAGTATGTATATTTTTTGTCAAAGACCACAGCTCCTGTCGTGTAATCCTCTTCTATAAGATACAGCTCTAATTCTGCATCACTTCAGGTTCCAGTAATTGTTCCTCCTTACCTCTTCAGGCCTAGGAGTTGTAATGACCCTTTGGTAGGCCGCACTGGTCAAGATAGTAGCCTTTAGCTATATGGCTATTTAAACCTAAATTAATAGAGATTAAATAAAACTAAGAATTCAGTGGCCTAGTTGCATTGACCACATTTTAAGTGCTCAATAGCCACATGTGGCTAATGGCTATGGTACTGGACAATATAGATACAGAATATTTCCCTCATTGCAGAAAGATCTAGACACTGCTGAGGTACTTCACCATCTTGGCTTGGCTTCCCTAAATCCTGCTCATCCCCTTTCAATTAGTATCTTTCGTAAATTCTTCTCAGTTATCTTCTTTAATGGACCATCTTTCCTAGTGAGTCTCGTGAGATCAATGAAATATCTTAGGTAGGCATTCATCCTTAAAACTTAAGCCTTAATTTCTCATCTAAATTGTGTCTCAAAAAGTAGTGGCTTTGATGGTACTAAATGACCACTATAGTATTTCTTGTTAGTCTTTGGTCCTTGAAAGCTAATAATATCTTGAGATTCCTCAAGTACCTAAATTCTACAAGAACTACCAATGTTAACATCTTGATGGACTTAGTATGACACAGAATCATCTTTCCCTAAATATTTTTATGATAACTGTCCATATAAATGAATGTGAAAAGTAATTAATAGAAAAACTGAGTAGCAAATATAAACCTAAGTGTATGGAGAAGATGAGGCTGGCTCTGTTAGATGAAAGCTCCCAGGAGACCACCACTGTCTAGCTTCAGCTTCACGGAGTCTGCAAGAGCCCTTTCAAAGGAGGTTGTTAGTTATGCTCATAAGTCAGTCCTGGAAAACAAGGCTTATTACTACAGCTAGACACCTGGCCAGGCTGTAGGCGGGTACTAGATAACTGGCAGGAATGTGATCAGGAAGGGGAAAGGCTGCTTAGTATTTCCTGTTTCTAAGTTCACTACAGCCTACCTCCAACTTTCAGGAGCATATCAAAGCAGAACATTGATGAAATGAGTGTTCTCAGCTATGTAATAGCCCCAGAATTCTAATCTAGAGATGACTCCAAAGCCCAGGGAACACCTTCTGTACTACCTTTTAGATAGTGCCATCAACCATTATTATTTCATTACTTTTTGGGGAAAAAAAGAAAGGGGTGGTAGGGTAGAGTTGGTGGCGGAGGTTGGTGGTGGAATCATAGAGACTGTGAATGTGTGCCAGAGCCAAATTAGTGCAGTGGTGCCTATTGTCTTGAGCGCTGCCCGGCATGGCCCATTATGACTAACCAGACTTGTTTCCAGAGAAATGACCACATTTTCTGTAAGTGATTACCAGATTAAGCATGTCTAGCCCTATACATGCATCATACTCAGTTAGGAATTAGTTATTTCACAAGCTTTACTCATTAGAGCAGTTAGAAGTTTTGTCAGCAACATTTACTCTGTGCCTTTGGAATAGTGCTCTGTGTGGACTGGTGCTGGAGCCCAGTTTCATCACAGTAATTTGCAACAATTAGAGTTGTGGGCCAGATTGAGAACTCAAGTTGGATAATAATTTTTGCTTTTCCATTTCACCTCTGAACACTTTTGTCCTAAAATTCTGGAATGGAACTCGGGTAGTTCTGAGAGTTAATGAAAGGCCTTTTCCTTGTTTATAAAAAGTCTTTTTAGACCAGAAAAACTAAGGAGAGAATTTCTTATGTTGCCTCTACTGGTAAGGTCTCAAAAACAGTATTACACTAGTGAGGATATGAAAACAAATTAAGAATAAGTCTATGGGACATGTTCTTCAAAGGCCAGTGCTGCCATTTCCTTATGTGTTTTTAGGATTTTACACTGAATGTCCATTGTTCACCTTTCTACAGATTGAATCGTCCTTAGTGATATTAGGGAGTTGACACATAACAGATGTGTTCCAGTGCCCAGGCACTGCATTGGTCTTCTCTTTCAGTAGTCTCAGATTTTTTAAATCCTGGATTATTCCGTATGTATTTTGTGATTCCAAATTTAACGTCAAACAGCACATAACTACTCTGAGACACATCCAATATAATGTCTCCTGGAAAATACTCCCATGTGGCAGTCCCGAATGTAACCAGCCGTTCTCCCTGTGCTAAAGAAACCTGTGTTCTTTGGAGAGTCTGGTCAATAGTAGGACTAGTTACTAAGGTGAGCTCTTAAATCACAAGGACCATCCAGTCATGTCTAGTGTCATATTAAAACTAAACTAATCCTTCTGATTGCAGTATAAAATAGATTTAGGCTGGCAAAGTAGGTCATGAATCCTGGATAATCACAATCAGATTTGCTGTTTAAGAAGAGAAGGAGAATATGTAGAGCAGAAATTATGAAAATTATAATCAGCTTTAGAGAAGGTTGAGATTTCCTTGGATATCAATTATGTAAACAGAGTTCTGTCATTCCACAGACTAGTTATAAGACTGCTCATTTATTTTTCTTGGACAATGACATAAAGCACTTGGTTGGGAAGGGGCAGTTTCTTGACTGAGGGAATGAATGGTGCCTGTCTAGTTCAGTTCTCTACCCCCATCGCAGTAGATGCTCAATAACTGCTTGGGTGGAGGTCCAATCTGACACTCAAATAAATTATATTTGAATATTACTGTTGTGCCTACCATGCACAAACATATCAACATTTCTTTAATTACTGTGTGTGAGGGGAGAGCATTAAAGTTTTAAAGGCCCCCTGTTTAAAAGTTTTTAAAATTCAACTACCTTGACCTGAGTAAGGGTGGTAGACTTCCTGGTGTTACTCCTAGTATTATAAATTACACCTGAACCTTTTCCCTGATTGTAATTTCCAACTGATCCTCATCATTTACTCAACATTGGACCATGGTTACCCCATATCTTTTGGAAATGAAATGAGCTAACTTTGCCAAAAGGTTAATCTGAGGTAGTGGGAACATACAATTAAATGTGCTCATAAGAATATACCCACAAGATCTTCCTAGGATGTGGTGATGCTTCATTGGCCATGACTTAGTGTGTAACTCTTAAAATAAGTTTAATAGAGGGAGAGGAAAGACCTTGCCCTAATATTTACTTTAATAGTCATTTGCCACCTAATTGGTAGACTACGGCTAGGAAATAAATTGTAGTAAGAATTATTTTTAGGACATTACACCACACCCTGCTTTTCTAATTTCCCAGCCCTTGTCCACATTTTAAAACATTTCATTAGAGCCTCAACCTCTGATTTATATTTAGAATTACTATTTCAGAAAAAGTTAGCAAAGATGATCATTCTTATCTATAAATACATCAGCAACGTAACCAATACTTATGAGGAAAAACTTTGCCATCACTACCCCTCCAAAACACTCTCAATTAAAAAAATTAGACTACACAGATACAGAGAACAGACCAATGGCTGCCAGAGGGAAGTATAGTTGGGGGACTGGGCGAAAAAGGTGAAAGGACTAAGAAGTACAAATTGGTAGTTACAAAATAGTAATGAGGATGTTAAATACAGCATAGAAAATATAGTCAATAATACTGTAATAACTATGTATGGTGCCAATGGGGTACTCAAAATATCAGGAGGACACTTTGTAAAGTATATGATTGTCTAACCACTATTCTGTACACATGAAACTACTACAAAATAATATTGAATGTAAACTGTAATTGAAAAATAAAATTTAAATTAAAAAATTTTAATATACACACATGCACACAAAGTAGAGTCTAGACCTCAATCCACTGTATTTATATTTGGACAGTTGGGTCTGGCCAGCATATTTTTATTTTCAGCACATGAAACATAGTAAATGCTCAAAAAATGACTCATGAATGTCTGTATGTTTGAGTTAGGCTAAAATTAGTAATAGTGAATTGTAATAAGATCAGAGATTAGCACCATAAAATCAAAATATAATGTAATGTCATAGTAATTAAAAATAGTTTGATATTAATGACAGAATAAAGGTGATATTTAAAACAAGCGAGCCAAGGCTGGACTATTTGGTATATGATTTGGGACCACCTGGCTAATTGTTTGTGGAAAATGATGTTTGCTCCCTACTTCTCACAAATCACAAGCCTAAATTCCAGATGGATTAAAGATCAGACCTAAACTTAATAAACAAAGCAAAACTAAATTCTATAAGCATTAGAACAAGTATAAAAGAATATGTTATAATCTTAAGAAAAGGCCTTAAAGACCACACATATACAAACAAAATTCAGAAAAAACTTTATTCTGATAACTTCATTCATTTAAAACTTAAGGACAATAAGAAAATACATTATAATGTTAAAAAATTAGTCTTTCCTCTACCCAGGGTCATGCCATAGGGAGACTTTTGTTTTTCTTTTTCATTCAGTCCCTAGAACTAAGATACATGTAACTGATTCCTCTGTTTCCCAATACTAGCTTCTGAGTTTAAGAAAGGAGAATTTGAGTAAAGTGGAGTTTTCAAATGATAATATCCACTTTTCTTTCATTCATTCATCTGTTCATTCATTCATCCATTTGACATTTGTTTTAAGCAGGATATCTCAGTGAGCCAAATAATCCCTTGTAGAATTTGCAGCCTAGAGGGGGAGATAAGAAATTAAACAATAAAGATAATAAATACATTATATACTATATTAGAAGTGATAAGGACTATGGAAAAAGAAAAAGTAGAGTAGGGTAAGGAGGATCTGGAGTGTATGGGGATGGGGGGCAGCAGATTACAACATTAAAAAAGGTAGATAGGGTTACTCTCATTGAACAGTGAAATTTTAGCAAAGAGTTGAGGAGGTGACAGAGTTAGCTAACTAAATTATTGGGGAAAGAGTATTTCTGACAGAGGTAATGGCAAGAGCAAAACTACAGCAATTCATTGTAAGCACTTCCCTTTTAATCTGGGTGAAAAAGAGTTTGGTGTGATATTATTGGCTTACATTTTTAAAGGATCCCTCCAGACATTGTGAGGAGAATAGATTATAGGAGATCAAGAGTTAAAGCAGGGAGACTTGTTGGAGGGCTGCTGCAGTAATCAAGATAAGAGGTGTTGTAGATTCAGTTGGGATGGTGAAAAATGGTTGGATTTGGGGTATACAAGTATTTTGAAGGAAGAGACAATGGAATTTCCTAATGGATTTGGTATGGGATATGATAATAATAGAGGAATGAAGGATGTACATGGAGATTTTAGGCCCAAGTGACTGGAAAGTAGGAGTTGCTGTCTACTGAGTTGAGGAGACTGTGGATGGTGCAGATTTATGAGCATAGATCAGAATTTCAGGTTGGATGTGTAGATTTTGGGATGTCTGTTAGATATCCAAATAGAGAACTGCTTAAAGATCTATTTTGCAACCCCCCTCCTCATCTATATTCACTCACTTTCTCCTTTCCCCTCTTCTGTAAATAATCATACAAAATACTGGAATAGAACTGACAAATTGAAATGGCTGAACTGGGAACACAAATTATAGCTTGAAGAATAAGGGGAACAAATCCTCTATGAGACAGCCCAAGCCTGACTGCTCCTGGCTCCCAGAGCCCCTCCCATAGCTACTTTCATTCAGACCTACAGTCTTGTTGGGGTTTTCTTTTTCTGATTTTTATGTCTTTCTATATTAATATTTATTATACAAACTTTGAATACATACTTCACTAGCAGCTTTTTCATAAAGCCAGAATGCCTCATCCCCTGCCACACCTATTCCTCTTACTTGATATTCCAGTTATATGAAACTATACCTACTCCCAAAGCACGTGATATTGTTTCATGCCTCCGTGCATTTACATACAGTGTTCTCCCAGTTGGGACTCTTTCTTTTGGGGTGGAGGTAAATTGTTTTATTGGAAAACATATATATGACTTGGAAGGAATTTGAAGCAAATTGTGCCATAAGCAGGTTTTCTTTAAGTGGCTAAACAAAATTTAAAAAGCAAGTAACAAGAAAAGTAAATATTTCCAGAACAGGGCCAGCAGTACAGAAAAAAATAGTGTATAAGTATCCAGATAATATACCCATTTTGCAATAGTACAACTTTCAAGTACACATTGTTGACTCTCCATAATCCATGTAGAGTTACAACTCCACACTTCAACAACATGCTGATATGTTTAAAGAAAACTGCTTTAAAAAATGCATAATCCATATGTTCCCTCATTTGACCAACTTCATCTAAGTTTAGATGTGCAGAAGAGCTTCTATCTATCCAGAGTAAGCCACATGCAACACGTTATTGATCAATTTTCTAAAATAAGGTTTTAGGACAATGACAGTAAGATAAGGGAAGAAAACATGGAGTAATGAAGTCCTTATTACTATACATGCATTTTTTTTTTTTGACAGTAGGGGAACTCTCTTGCAGATAAGCTACAAACAAAGAAAAGTCAAATAAACAATTTTGTACAAGAAATTTAATACATTCTGTACAATGTCTTCTCTTTGCTGTCATTTATACAAACTCTTCATAGTTTACTTGACCGTCATCATCAAGATCTGCTTCCCTGATCATTTCATCAACATCTTCATCCATTAACTTCCCTCCAAGGTCTGTCATCACATGGCGAAGTTCTGCTATATTAAGATAGACATCGCCATCCTTATCAAACATGTAGAATGCTTTTCTAATTTTTTCTACTCTGCCTGTGTCTTTCATTTTACTTGCCATCATTGTCAGAAACTCTGAGAAGTCAAGAAGTCAGCTGTATCTTTACCACCAACATCCACTTCATTAATCATGTCCTGTAACTCTGCTTCTTTGGGATTCTGCCAAAGAGACCTCCTTACAGTTCCTGATTCTTTTGTTGTTGTAGTTCCATCACTATATTGTCAAATAGTGAAAAAGCTTTTTTGAATCCTGCAATATGCTCTTCAGTCAGTTGGTCAGCCATGCTGCAAGCTCCATCAGTCTCCAAGACACAACCACACAACCACTCAACTTTCTCATTCCATTTGGACTCCCAGTTGGAACTCTTGACATTGTCCCTCTTATCTTACTCTCATGCCACCCCAACTTTTGTAATACAGCTCCTACTTGACCTTCAAAGCTTATCCACAACTCCACCCCCCACCCCACTCCCAGCCCTTTCATGCTGGGATGGGTTTCCCTTCTGTACTGCCATAACATCTTATAAATATCATCCATATTACCCTTACCATATTGTGTTATAACCTTTTTCTGGTCTGTCTTCTCACTGTAGATTGAAGCTTCTTAAAGGCAGGTATAGTGTCTTACTCATTGTTGTTTTTCCAGCACCTGGCACTCTATAAACAGACTGAACAAGGATCTCTCATTATGGGTGTTTATCTTCTTGGAGCCAGATCTTTCTCACATCCCTTCAGTATAACAAATCCAGTTCCCTTATGCCATTTAGCCTTTAACTTTAGGCCATAATGCTGGAGTATAAAATAAGGAGATAAGTCATAGGAGAAGAACACAAGAGATGAAAAGGGAGCTGAAAGCCATCTGGTCCTGGAAGGGAGAGAAAGGAGAGAGTATGGCAAAACTTGAGGTATGGGTATCTTCTTTTATTTATTTTTTCTCACTTGAGTATGTGTTTATTGATTTGAGAGAGAGACATTGGTATAAGAGGGAAACATTTATTCATTGCTTCTTATACATGCCCCAACCTGGGATTGAACCCTCAACCTAGGTATTTGCCCTGACTGGGACTCAAACACACAAACTTTTTGGTGTACGATACAATGCTCCAACCAACCGAGCCACACCGACCAGGGCAAGATATGGGTATCTTCTACTCTCTCACCTCCACCTCCTCAAAACTGAGAAGAGGAGAAAATAAAGTGTGGTAGAAACATTCACATGGATTTGGGAAAATCCCAGGACAGAGCCTTCTTTTCAATTCTTAGGGAACAGCCTGGGAAACTCATAAATCCCTCAGGGAAACTCCATGTTCAACTCAGCACCATAGTAATATGGGGCCACCCCACAGGTAGTTTAGAAATTGCTAAGAGATGTGAGGATCTGAAATAGCACCGGTTTCCCACAGCCTGCATGTGGCATTTAATGAAACCAGAAGTTCCTTCATAAGCAGCACAGTACAAAAGTACTGAAATACCCAGCAGACCAGCAGAGGCCTGGGTTAGGCTGAGGGAAGCTGCAGGGAAGGCTGGGACCAGGGACTTCGACAGAGGGAAAGAGGGGCCCAGTAGGAGATTCAGAGTACAAGGCGGGATCATCTGAGCCTTGGCAGGAAACAGCAAGACCAGACTCAGGACATCCAAGATGGAGAGGAGCCAGAGGTCTGTGCCCCTGTACCTGTGAGGGTATGTAAGCTCCCTCTGGGAGGATTTTGAAATGACTAAAGGAACACAGTTCCCTAAGGTTACACGGTTAGAAAATGATGGCACACTAGAGCTTGTGCCCTCAGTCACCTGGACAGACGCTGAGCAAGGTAAATTCTTGAGGGCCTTGGAAGCTGCCCAGAAGAGTGCGGATTAGAAGCCGTGGGCATCTGGGAGCTGTTGTGGATTCTGAGATGAAGAGCTACATGGCGGTTAAGGAAGCCCAGTCTGGCGGAACTCCGCAGGGCAGGGTAGGTAGAGGGAAGTCTGGAAGCAGGATGAAGTTAAACGTCGGCGTCTGTGACCCGGGCCACAAGTGATAGGACCTTAAAATGGAGCAGTTACCGTAAAGATAGAGAGGAAGAAACACATCCTAGACTATTTGTAATAATAAAATTCATAGCAGAACTGCATCAATTAAGTACTTACTGTGCACCAGAACATTATCTCACTTAACTATCACAGTAACTCTATGAGGAATTAACTGGGTTTTTTTTTCTATTTTAAAGATGAAGCAATTAAGGCACAGAGAGATTAAGTAATAGGCCTAATGTTGCACAGCTCTAAGTGGTAAAGCCAGGCATCAATCCCAGGAGGGTCTTACCATGGAGTTCAGGATCGTAACCAGTCTGCTTGAGCATGACACAGCAACAGGACCAGGTGATTCCTGAACAGAGGGGAAAGGTGGTCAAAGAATCAGAGATCACATCAAGATTTCTGTCAATCATGAAGCCATTGACAAAAATGGGCAGTTGGGAAGAAGAGGCAGTTTAAGGGGAAAAATGAATTGAGTGTGGGATATGTTGAGTATGTCAATATGGCAGACACAGATTAGTTTCACAAGGGCTAGAATGGGATTTAATGGGTCACCCTGAGTTTTTTAGGTTCAATCTATAAATTTAAGCTTTTGGTTAATGGGGAGGAGATAGTGTAGCCAATCTTTGAATTTAATGACACACATTTGTTAACCTGAATCCTCTCTGTTGCATTTACACTGTCATAAATATTTTTTTTTTTAAAGCAACATATTGGCCCTGACTGGGTGGCTCAATTGATTGGATGTCATCCTGATACACCAAGGTTGTGGGTTCAATCTCTGGTCAAAGCACATGTAAGAAGCAACCAATGAACGCATAAATAAGTGGAACAACAAACTGATGTTTCTCTCTCTCTCTCTCAAGTCAATAAATATAAAAAACAGAAAGTAACATATTTTCTCTCCCTGGAATTGGGGACATTCACTCTCAAGTGACAGGTGAATGTAGAAATCTAGAGAAAGTAAGTTATCATCATTGTTCTGCATTCAGCAGAAAACTTTTGTGGTAACTGAAGTCCTCTGCAAGGCTCAGCAGTTTCCAGATGCTGGACCCTGCCTTGTAGCTCTCAACAAACACCTTCGCCCTTCCATATTTGTTATATCAAATAAGGTGTCAGCAACCCATAGTCCTGCTTCCTTCATTATCCAAAACCCTGAGTCATTTGCTGAGGTAATCATTGTAGGTAAGCACATTAGGACAGTGGGCGAACTACTGAAATGGGATAATAGGTAATGAAGTTCATTACCAACTAGTTGGTCTGTGTAGTCCTAGTCAGAGCTCCTTCAGAAAAAATAAGGAAGGCTAAGAAAACAGAAGGGCCCTCCTTGAGCAGATATATAGTTTTTAAATAATCATAACCTTTTCTATTTATTGAGAGCTGACTCTGTGCCCAGAACTGGGCCAGCTGCTTTCAAGCAGTATCTCCTGTAATCCCCACCACCTGTAGAGATGTATTATTATTTTGTCCATTTGAAGATTAAGAAACTGAGGCTTAGAGAAGGGATATAATTTGTTCATGGACACAGGCTAATCATAGAGGCAGGGTTCAAACTCAGGTTTGAGAATCCTGTAGTCATCCAGTCTCAAGGTGTCTCTGAGGCTTGGACTGAATCCCATAACACTGCACTAATCTGCCTTGCAAAAACAACTAACTGCGGTAACAAAATGTGATGTTTTATAGGCCCACACTGGAATAGTCAAACTGGTACTTGAGAGAAGTACTTCTGAGAGTGTGCTGCTGGTCAGACTGGCCATACTGGCAGCCGTGGACCTGTCCCTGAAATGCCAAAACTCCCTTCTTCGTATTGTCAGCCCAGCAACCTGAAACTCATGTCTGTTGACTTTGAGACGTAAACCTTGCATAACCTTTCTCTGCCCCTACTCCTTTTACAGGACCATGGTTTCATACCACACTGAAGGCACATAACTAAGGAATGGGGCAGCAGCTGAACAGAAGCCATTGAGGGAACCATTGTCCTTTTGTCGAGAACAACCAAACAAGCCTGAAACTATGGGGGAAATGTATGACATTTCCTGGGACTGATGTAGTGCATGCGGCTGCCCTAGGTGCTCAGTCTAGATATCCTCACTTGAAAAGTAACTGGGATGACCAAGTTTTGGGACTAGTTCTTGGAAATGAGTTAACCTGGAAGTCATTCTCTCATCCAGAAATTCTGCTACTTTTATATCAAGTGCCTTAGAAGCCAGATTCCTTTTTTAGCTCTTCATTTGATATATATAATCTCATTTCCATATGTCAAACATTACGAGTGAGTACTACCCTTCAGATCCTGGAATAAATACCCACATAGAAGAAATAATGTCTGTCCTGACATTAGACCCCTCTGGGGGGTATCTTCTTTATTCCTTCACAAGACCACAGGCAAATGTCATTTTCAGGGGACTGTGAGTGATTCTCTCCCACAAGTAGAAACAGCTGCTGTTTTGAACCTTGGAACTTAGATTAATGGTTACATTCCGAACCTCACCTGCCCCAGCCCTGAAGTGTTGCTGAAGTCACAGTACACCCCAGGACACCTTGTCTCATTTTAAACACTATCTAGATGCTGTCTTTCAGGAAGCTGTGTTTACAAGGAAATGGCGCTTCCCATTCCCCTCCCTCTAATGAAAATCTTGAGTTGCTGCCTCCACAAGAGCTCTATTTTATTGATTCACTTATAGATATTTCATGGGGTCATATATAATAGGTTGGGAGAAAGGTGGAGGCTCAAGAGGAGACCAAGACATCTGTAAAAGTAGCGAAGCTGTTAACTCGATTCCAAGCCAGCACCTCACAGGAGATAAAGCCATCTCTTAGTCAGGGATTCCAGTGAAAGAGTTGAAACAATGGCTTAGCCACGTAGCTGTCCTTAAATTTCAGTCTGGCCCCTTGCCTGGGTGCATGATTTCATCAGTCAAGGTTAGAGAACAGCCACACCTCACCTTAATGATTTTTGCCCAAAGTCTGTCCCAACTAATGAGAATGCAAACCAGAATAATCATTAACATCACCACAGGCTGACGCAGAATGATCTTAACCTGATTTCCCGTCAGGTTCTAAATAAATCTTCCGTCACCTAGCATAATGACTCTTCCTCTGGTTTAAAATTTGCTCTGGGAGTTGCTTGTGTTCATTCCGCATGCGAGCTGAACCTTCCTAAAACAGGTAGGTAATTGTCAGGCACAGGTGGAGTCCTTGGCCCTGCGACATGGGTTTAAGAGCCATCGGATGCAAACCAGGGAAGGGTGCTCCTGCTCCATATCCCTTTGTCAAGAGATCAGAGGGGGCTTTGGGTCCTGGCTGAAATCTAGTCACAGAAACTCAGTGTGGAATGTACAGTCAACTAGAGAATATCCAGCAACCAGAGAAAAGATCAGAGTGCGGTACTCCTTGTAGAGGAACAGTACATGCCCTTTTAGGATAAGTGGAAAAGGCAAGACCCTTCATGGGCAGTGACATGAGATATAGAAGGGGAACACATTTTAGAACCTGGATTCACTACTGGGTGACCTGTGGGAAGTCATAGTCTCTCTGGGACACAGTTTTTCTCATCTCTAAGATGGGTTTGATAATAGTACCTACCCCACAAGGTATTTATGAGGATCAAAAGGAGCAAGGGTCTTGCATGGCACATGGCAAGTAGGACACAAACAAAACAAATGCTGGTTTCCATCTCTTACTCTGCTTCCAGGAGTTCACATTAATCCCAAGTCATTCCACTACCCTTAGATTTGGGCAAGTGAGACTCTCAGAGGGCCCTGCACTTCGAAGTACTGTCCTCAAAGCTTTCTAAATCTCTCTCCAGCAGGGGCTGACAGTGCTGTCCATCCTGGACCTGGTCCCACATGGGCCTCAATCCCCATTCACCTCCTTGGGGACCTCTGACTCTCTATACCTTCTTTTTGCCCCTGGCCTACTTCTCCTCCTAACACATGTAGGCTGACCAGAAAGATGCCCTGAGGAGTTCCAGGACTCGCATCTATGTGGTCATCCCTGGGCACTCTGGCCAGGGTCAAGTTCCAGAAGAGCAGCCTGATGAGCAGATCACTCCCATTGGCCAATGAGATATTTCTTCGAGGGACCTTGCAAGAATGACCTGCCAGATGATGTTGACATGCTGACTTTGAGTGACTTAAATTTTTATTTAGATAGGGGCCCTGAAAACTCTAAAAGTGACCCTGCTTCTAGGAACCTGGAAATACTTGTCCCAACAGGTGGATTGATTTATGTGGGGATTTATTAGCATAGTAATTATTAATGTACTAATATATTAATATTAATATAGTAATATTAATATACTAGCTGTCAAAGTTGTCAAATGTTTGGGCTAAAAACGGCAACAACTGAAGACTGTTTTTAAGTTAAAATATAGGCATCAGCCCTGGCTGGTGTGGCTCAGTGGATTGAGTGCCAGCCTGTGAACCAAAACGTCACCGGTTCAATTCCCAGTCAGGGCACATGCCTGGATTGCACGCCAGGTCCCCAATAGGGGGCGCACAAGAGGCAACCACTCATTGATGTTTCTCTCCCTGTCTTTCTCTCTCCCTTCCCCTCTCTCTAAAAATAAAGAAAGAAAGAAATATTTTTTTTAAAAATCGGCGTCATCCTCATTTTCCTCCCTCTCCTTTGGGTTCCTGTCTCTCTCACACTGTCACCAGATGCAGTCAGTTCTAATTCTTCATGTTTCTCAGATCTAGCCCCTTCTTTCTATCCCTGCTGCTTTAGTTCTAATCTCCTAGCAGCCCCTTTCACCAGGACTATTGCAGTGACCTCACTACTTCCAGATTCTTTCCTACCATTCTATCTCCTGGCTAACAGGGAAGGAGGAAAAGCCAATATAAAAATGTATTGTCATTCACAGCAGCACTATTCACAATAGCCAAAGGTGGAAATACCTAAATGTTCAATCAGCTGGTCAATAGATGAATAAATTATGGTATATCCATACAATGGTACATTATTCTACCATAAAAAAGAATGAGGTACGAATAAGTTTTATTTTACTAAAAACAAACAAACAAACAAACAAACAAAAGGAGTGAGTACTGATACATGCTTCAGCATGGATGAAATCTTAGAAATATATGCTAAGTAAAAGAATCCAGCCAGAAAAGTATACATACAATATGATTCCATTTACACGAAATATCCAGAATAGGCAAATTCACAGAGATTTATCATTGCTACCTAAAGATGCTACCCATCCCTCACAGTCAAACTTCCTGAGTTGTCATTTGGGGATAACCGTGGTCAAATTCTCCATTTTTATCAAATTCCCCTGATACCAGAAAGGTAAGAAGTTTTTTCTTTTTTAAAAAAAATTTAAAAAATACTTTATTTGTTTTTAGAGAGAAGGGGGAAAGAGAGGGAGAGAAACATCAACGTGTGAGCGATACATCAATCAGCTACCTCTGCCACGCCCCCAACTGGGGACCTGGGCTGTAACCCAGGCATGTTCCTGACTGGGAATTGAACCAGCCACCTTTGGGTTCACAGGCTGGCACTCAATCCACTGAGCCAGACCAGCCAGGGCAGCTTTTTTTTTCTTCTATTTTTGTTGGGGGAAAAAATAAACAAACCAAATAGCAAGTAAAATCTTTTGCATCTTTTTCAGATGATAAAGCTCTCATGTTGCCACATGTAACATTGCTTTGGAATTTTGGTAAGAAATTGCCGCACAAATCATGCCGACTTGCTCTTTCATGTTAAAATTACAAGTAGTTCATGACCTTCCCACTAACATGGCCCTAAGTGAGGGAATGGGTTTAGATATAATGTTAAGTTATATCTACAAATAAGTTCTGCCTCCATTGTCTCTTTGAAGGAATCACCCAGAATAAGAAACCCTGTGTATCTTTTCTCCCAAAGTGAGAGATCCAGATCCACTTGGACATTTGGAAAAGAAAAAAGAAAATACCGCAATCTCATTCACAGAGGGTTGAAACAAAGGTGGGTAATATTTAAATATTATTGAGTATTGTTTTTAGAAAATAAAGAGACAATGAAAAAATTCCCTTCTGCTGGCCTCTGCCTTCTTGGTGTGCTGAAATTCTCCCTCCCTTCATTGATTTCACCCCTTCAATGATGGTTTTTAAAAGAACAAAAATAAAGCCTGGCAGAAGGAAAGGAAGCCATTCCCAGCTTTGTCCACATTCACTACCTCCATTTCCTCCCCTACCCTGCAGTCCTCAACTCTCTCCGTTATCTTTTCCTTTCCTACCATCGCACCACCTAAATCTCTCTCACTAAGGTACAATAGTCTCCATATCAAGAACCGATGGACTCTTTTTAGACTTTATGTTACTTCATGGCTTGGCAGCACTCCCTGTTTCTTGAAGCACTCTTTGGCTTCTTGGGACAACCACCTCCTGGTTTTCCTGCTACCTCTCTGGCCACCGTTGAGCCCCCATGGCCACCATCTCCCATCTCCTCTACTCAACCTTTGAATGCTGGAATTCCTCAAAGATCTGTCCTATGGTCTCTTATCACTCTACAACCTTTTTCCACTTGCCCTCATCCAAACCCTTGGTTCCCGTGACTATTCTTTTATGTCTCTAACCCGGACCTTTCCTCTATGCTACAGATTCATCTGTTCAACTGCCTGGTCAACCTCTCTGGTATACATATAATGGGCATTTCAAACCCCACCGCACATCCTGACCCTGATCCATGTTCTGATCTCCCAGACTTGGTCCTCACTCAGTATTTTCTTTTCCAAGAACATCATTGCCATCCACCCAGAAGCATGAGGCCAGTAACCTTAGGGCTCACCTTACATATTCAATCAATCATCACAGCCTTTCAATTTTACCTTCTCATGATTCTAGAATACTCCACTGAGAACATCTCCAATGCCACTACATCTCCCTCATTTTTCACCTGTTTTACTGCAGAAATGTCCCAGTAGGTCTCCTTCCATCTACCTTTGTTTCTCTTCCCCAACCATCTTCCACACTAAAGTCAGAATGATCTTGTTAAACACAAACCTGACATTTTCCTACGCTATTTAAAACATTTAATGGCTTTCCATTTGTCTTAGGGAAATACCCCAAAACAAAAATTCCTGGCATGCCTTCATCTCATACTATGCTTGCCTTTGCTCAAGGTACCTCAGTCACACTGCTCTTCTCTCAGAAAAGTTAGGGGAATCTCACCTGCTTCTTCTCACCTTGGGGTGTTTGTGCAGTTGTTCCCTTTGCAAGGAACACTTCTTGCTCTTCAGCACGGTGTTCTCATACTTAGAATTTCCAGTCATCTTACAAAACAAAGTCAAAGATCATTCCCTAGAGGAGCCTTCCTGTCCTCAGCACTCTACTCTTCCCCAGACTCTGCTCTTCACCAGGAACTCTGGAAATGTGTATGGTTTCATAACAGGCTGTACCTGCTCAGTTGAAGCTAAGTAATTGATTATGAGATGTCTGTCTCCCCTGGTAGCAGGTAAACTCCACGAGTACAGGAACCATGTCTGTAATTTAATTTTGTACCATCAGAATCTAGTTGAGTGCTCTGATATGGTAGCTCTCAATAAAACTGTTTGATGATTAAATACATGTAAAACTTTTTTGTCTAAACTTGAAGAGGCTCATTATGAAAGGAGTCACTCCAGACAATTCCCTGGGGTTACAGAATTACCCCTGGGAAATGACTACAGCCTCCAGAGACTCATTGCTTAAGTCTCTAGAGGACCTTGCGTTCAGTCACTCTTCACTAATAATCATGTGTCCTCTCTGGTGTTCTTAGGAAAATCACCACTGTCACTAAGTAAATAAATTTTGGAATACATAGTGCTGCCCATTTGAGAAGCAGCTATGTCCAAAATCAACACTTGTAATTAATTTAAAATTGCTGCTTTCTCAGGCCCACCATGTCCTCATAAGATGTATCTCTTTCGGCCCAGAGCCCCAGAGCTGCTCACTGTACCTCCGCTGCTGTGAAGGACAGCAATCTTTTTCAGGTGCTCTTCAAGTGAATTCTGCAAGACAGAAGTCTGGGCATACCACATAAACCGCATTTCCTACTATATCACCCTAGACATGCCTTTCTAATTTGATAAAAATCTGTTTAATTTATGTGTGGAGCCTAGAACAGTGGCTGGCACATGACGATCGTTCAGTAAATCTTTGTGGAATGAATGAACAAAATGTATGCAAACTATGGGAGCGTATTTATCAAGGAAGTTGTCCAGGAGAAAGGGATATTTATGCTAGAATCCTGAAGAAAGATGAATAGTTAGCTAGGAAAACAGAAGAGGAGAGAACATTCCAAGTAGATGCGTGTTAGAGGGCTTTGGACAGGGAGAAGAGATGTGCCAAGGAGCCAGGAGAATTCAGAAGAAATTCCAAACTCCTAACCAAACTGCCCTCTTCTCTAACTCCCTCCCCTGTCATTTCCCCCACCAGCCTCAGTATGCTTGCCCTGGCCACCCTTTTTCTCTGACAGATCATCCCCCACCTCTGGCTTTTCAGGGCCTTTCAACTTCCTGTTTCCTCTTCCTTATTTGTGAGAGTTCAACCCCCTTGGTGTGTGTACCTGTGACACCAAGAGCAGAGTTCCGAATGCAGAACTTGGCACGAATGAGGCCATTGAAGGGGAACCGGTGTTCCCTCCCTCTTGGTTGTCTCGGTAAACATTACCTGACCGTTCTCTCACCCCTCTCCTCGCCGACCCTCAGAACAGGTGCAATTGTTAGCAATTCTATGCACCTTTAGTAACCGGCCTCAATAAAAATCCTGGAAACCTGAGAACGGAAGTGTCCTCCTTGGAGGGGGCACTCTCCTTCTCTCCCCAGGCTTGCAGTGCTGCAAAGCCTCCCATGTGTTTCACTCTCCGCTGAACATCCACAGGATGGGAAATGGACATTTATTTTCAAGTGACTGTTTTTATCTTGTTGCTTAGCCTCAGATGAATACCCCTACCCCAGGGACATCCTTCCTAACCACCCAACCTAAAGTAGCATCTTGCCTCCAAGAATTCTCTCTCTTTTAAACCCCGTGTTTATTTTTTCTTCAGTTATCCTTACCTGAGCATATTTTGTCTATTTATCCATTAACTTGTTCACTGCCTGTCTCTCACACTGCAATGTAAGTTCCATTGTAAGTTCCAATGTAAGTTCCTGACATAAGGCCAGACCTCATCAGCCTTGGCACTGCAGTTTCCCCAGGGCCTGGCACTTGCAGGTGCTTAGCAAATGTTGGTCAAGAGCATGAATGGCTGTGGCAGAGAGAAAGCGAGGGAAAGGAAAGCAGGCGTTGGAACATGCAGGGTTTTGGGGACCATCTTTTCTTTTGGATCTTACTCTAGGAGGAACAAGATGATATGGAAGAGCTTAAGCAAGGGCTGTGCGTGGTGTGGAGGCTATGTGGGTTCAAAACGCGTCAAGGAGAAGCTAGGTAGGAGGTGCTGTGATCCAGGACAGGGGATGGCGACCTGGTCTGGCCTGGTGAGGGGTGCGGTGGGAATGGAAGGAAGTGGAGGAAATTCGATTATGTGCAGCCTGAAGAAAGAATTTAGTCGTAGCCTAATTGATGGGAATAATATATCTAAAAATAATAATAATAATATTTTTGGTCAGACAAGCTCAAGAGGTTGTTGGTAGTAGAATTTGGCATAACCTTCATCCCAGGTTTTAGATGTTTAGGCAAAATTCCTCCATTACTCTTCCTCTATCCTTTTCAAGGGGCAGAGGAACATCCTGGAAAAGAAGGTGTCGAGAGACCCACCAGGACTAACCTGTCTTGGAAGTTTACTTATTAAAACATGTTTGATGGCCTGGAGTGGTCCAGATAGGGGTTAGACAGACTGCTGAGGGCAAGGTGGGTGGATCTTGACCCCTGTAAGGGCCTGTCTGCCTAAGAACATAGGACTCAGCAGCAGGGGCTCAGGGACTGATTCCAGGAAGACTCTCGCGCTCCGCCTTCCAGCTACGTAACTGAAGGCCTTCGCAGTCCTCCCAGGTTTGTGGAGTTGGTCAAGAACCTCTAGCCTGGTGGGGCCAAGCCAATCAACTCATCCTTGAAAGGGTGCAGCTGAGTTCCCATTTTCCAAGGAGGCAGCAGCTTTCGAGAGAGCAGGACCAATTCGTGGACAAAAGTAAGCAACCCTGGGGATTCTCTAGCACTTCTGGGGAGAAGAGCCCAAGAATTACTTGACTTCCAGCTAGTTTCACAGGGGAGATATTGGCATTATTGTAATTCAGATATCATAGAAAATGGACTTCACTTTGTAGATGGCTCAGCCTGTGCAGGGGGTCTAGAGGTGAGGACAAAGTATACAAATGACTATTTAGAGTGTGATCAGTGCTGAGAAGGTGAGTAGACATGTCCTAAGAGGAAAGTATGGGGCCTCAGTAGTTTAGAAAAAGCTTTTGTGAAGAAGTGATACTTCAGGAGAGAGAGTAGAAAATGTGACCAGGGAAGGACATTGATGGCTTGGGCAAACACTTCAATTTGGGAATTTGGGAATTGGGAAAACCGTGAAAAGATCAGAAAGCGAGGCAAGGAAGAATTGTGGGCAATACGGCTGGAAAATATGGTCAGGATAAAATACCGTGATAGAATGTGCAAACCATGTAAAGATCTTGGACTCCGGAGCAATGCAAGCCATTGGTGAGTTTGAAACAGTGTATGACCTAATCAGTGTAGGTCGCACAGTGTTTTCAGTCCCACCTGAGAAAAATCAAGCTGGAGTACTGACAAGAATAAGGTCGAGGCTGGTCTCAGCAGCATGTCTTCACATGTTTTTTAACTTGACATGAATCTCACATTCTGAAGGATGCTAAATATTACCATTATTACCAATAAAACCAGCTAATGTTTGTATAGCACTTTAAGACTTCCACATGCTTCCACAAATCTATTGGATCTATTTCCACTATCAGTTCGGTTCTCAATGCAACTCCATAAAGTAGGCACTGCTATTGGCCCCAGTTTGTACAGGAGTAGGGCTGTCATCAAGGCTTACTTGCTGAAGCTCAGAAGGACCAGAGCAGGGTCCTGAACCAGGTTCTATGACTCGGAAACCTGTGCTCTGTTCCTGTCATCACATGACTCTCAAATAGCAGGTTCCCAACAGCTAATGAAGTTTTGTAATATTTATAAGGATGAGTAAGAAATAATAGAAATTTGAAGGATGGGTACAGCTAATTAATTTGATTTTGATCATGTTGAATTTGAAGTGACTGCAGGATCTTCGAGTGGGAAATCTGGTGAACACATATAAGGGTGTAGGCCTGGAGAAGAATTATAGTGTGTCTGTATTTATTTGAGAAGTAATGCTGTTTTGGGGGGGGCAAATCTACTGGATTAACCTTAGCAGAGACTGGTATATTATCAACACAGAGATGATTCTATGGTAGAAGTGTTTTTATTGTTCTGGAAATTAGATTTAAAATTTGACTGCATCAGGCGTTCACCTTTTAGGGAAAAATCTATAAACAGAATATAACATAATCAGTCAAAGAACATGATTTGCAATACTATGATGAATATTGAACATAACTTAATCAATTAATTGCAACTTAATTTATTTTTTAATATTTTATTAATTATGCTATTACAGTTGCCCCAATTTTTCCCCTTTACCCCCTCCACCCAGCACCCACGACTCCCTCATGCATTCCACACACCATTGTTCATACCCATGGGTCATGCATATAAGTTCTTGGGCTACTCCATTTCCTATGCTGTACTTTACTTCCCCATGGCTATTCTATAGGTACCTATTTGAACTTCTCAATCCCCTTACCTCTTCACCCATTGCCCAGCACCA
This sequence comes from Mormoops blainvillei, assembly GCA_004026545.1. Classification (NCBI taxonomy): domain Eukaryota; kingdom Metazoa; phylum Chordata; class Mammalia; order Chiroptera; family Mormoopidae; genus Mormoops; species Mormoops blainvillei. The sequence goes on from PVJD01005231.1 coordinate 88,633, forward strand.
CCCTCCTATCTGGCAAACATCAAAACGTTCTCCATATCCATGATTCTGTCTCTGTTCTTTCTTGTTTGCTTAGTTTCTTTTTTAGATTCAATTATTAATAGTAATGTATTTATTGCCATTTTATTGTTCACAGTTTTGATCTTTTCCTTTTTCTTCAATAAGTCCCTTAAACATTTCATATAATAATAGTTTGGTGATGATGAACTCCTTTAGTTTTTTCTCATCTGGGAAGCTCTTTATCTGCCCTTCAATTCTAAATGATAATTTTGCTGGATAGAGTAATCTTGGCTGTAGGTCACTGCTTTTCATGATTTTGAATATTTCTTGCCAATCCTTTCTAGCCTGCAAAGTATCTTTTGAGAAATCAGCTGTCAGTTTTATGGAAACTCCCCTGTAGGTAACTAACTACTTTTCTCTTGCCACTTTTCAGATTCTCTATCTTTAAGCTTTGACATTTTAATTATGATGTGTCTTGGCATGGGCCTCTTTGCATCCATCTTGTTTGGGACTCTGCACTTCCTGGACTTGCATGTCTGTCTCCTTCACCAAATTAGGGAAGTTCTCTTTCCTTATTTTTTCAAATAGATTTCCAATTTCTTGCTCTTTCTTTTCTCCTTCTGGCACCCCTATCATGCAAATGTTGGACCTCTTGAAGCTGTCCTACAGACTCTTTACACCATCCTCATTTTTTGGATTGTTTTCTCTGCTTGTTGTTCTAATTGGTTTTTTCCCCTTCCTTATGTTTTAAATTATTGGTTTGATTCTTGGTTTCATTCACTCTACTGTTGTTTTCCTGTAAATTGTTCTTTATTTTAGTTGGTGTATCCTTTGTTTCTGACTAGATCTTTTTTATGCTGCTGAGGTCCTCAGTAAGTCCCTTGAGCACCCTATATAAGTGTTTTGAACTCTGCATCTGGTAGATTGCTTATCTCCATTTCCTTTGGCTCTTTTTCTGGAGTTTTGATCTGTTCTTTCATTTGAGCCATGTTTCTTTGTCTCCTTGTTTTGGAAGCCTCCTTTTGTTTATTTCTATGTATTAGGTAGAGCTGCTATGACTCCCTGGTTTGGTATCGTGGCCTAATGTAGTAGGTGTCCTGTAAGGTCCAGCAGCACAGCCTCCCCTATCATCCAAGCTGGGCACTCAAGGTGTGCCCTCTGTGTAGGCCGAATACATCCTCCTCTTGTACTTGAGCCTTGATTGCTGTTGGCAGATCAATGGAATTGATTTACCCAGGACAGTCAGCTGCAAGGATTAGTTCTGACTACCTACCATCAACCTTCACCCTCTGTTGAGGATCAGCTGTGCAGTGCAGGGTGGTGGTACTCTAATGTGGTCTGTAGCTGTCTACTGGGTGCACAGGCTCTGGGGTTTCCCAGGTGGTGTAGGCCAAGGTTAGCCCCAACCTGTGCTTTGCTTGGGGCCACCGTGCCTAATCTATAAAGCAATCTAAGATGGCTGCTACTTGTATTGGGCTTGGAGATTCCCAGGTGAAGCCAAGCTGTGAATCTAGGCTGGCTGCTGCTAGTTCTGGGCCTCGACCATCTAGCAGCAGGTATAGGGGCTGGGGAGTTACAGGGGCCAGCTATTGCTTCTTTGATAGGATTTTGGAAGTTGTGAAGCATGAACCAAGACCAACCATTCATATGGAAAAGTCATGGTTAACAGTTTGGGTGTCCCATATATTGGGTGGGATGGAATCACTGAGGGTCTTCAGGGTGGGGCAAAGAGTATTAGCCAGGTTAACGGAGTCTCAGATATGGCACCCGCCTACTGGCTCTGTGGCTCTGTGGGCGCTGGGCTCAGAAAATGACAATGACCTCTGCCTACCTTTGTGTCTGGAAGAAAGCTCTACGCCAGCACCCACCTTGATGCCAGACACTTCAGTTCCTCCCTGTATGCCACTGGTGCCTTTCAAGCTGCTCTCCGGGTGCTGGAGCTCAGAGAGAGTGAGCCTGAGTAAGTCCATGTGTGGGTTCCTTAAGAGGAACTGCTTGGGACTCCAGAGGTTTCTTCCATTTACTCAATCCTACTGGTTTTTGCAGCCAGAAGTTATGGGGACTTATCTTCCTGGTACTAGAACCCTGGGCTGGTGGGCCTGGTGTGGAGCTGGGACTCTTTGCTCACAAGACATCCCTTCTGAATTTTTTATCCACCACATGTAATTGTGGGACCAGTCCATTCTGAGTCTCTGTCCCTCCTACCAGTCTTGATGGATGTGGTTTCTTTAATTCTATAGTTGTCAGACTTCCATTCAACTTAATTTCTGATGGTTCTGAGTGATGGTTATTCTATATTTTAGTTGTAATTTTGATGTGGTTGTGTGAGGAGGTGAGCTGTGTTTACCTATACTGCCATCTTGACCAGAAGTCCATAACTTAGTATTAAAATTCATTGTCCAATATAGCTGCTTACTAGGTTCCAGGTGGAGATGACAATTATGTGTAAGAAGCTAATATAGGTAGTGGTGTGAAAAAAGCTAGGGGTAATTCAAAGCTCAATTTAATCAGCCATGTTTAGGTTTAAAACTCACAACTGTAAAACTCTAATTTCAAAGTAGTGTAGGAAAGGACTTCCAGCCAAGATGGAGGCATAGATAGATATGCTTTGCTTCCTCACGCAACTGAAAGAAGGACAACAACAAATTTAAAAACAATAAACAACCAGAAATGTCAGAAAATTGAACTGTATGGAAGTCTGACAACCAAAGAGTTAAAGAAGAAACATTCATCCAGACCGGTAGGAGGGGTGGAGACAGGCAGCTGGGGCGAAGGGGACAGACAGCAAGGCAGTGGACCAGGCAGACTAGGCAGCTGAACCGGGCAGTCCCACAGTTGCGCGCAGATAAACTGGGAGGAACAACTGGGGAGTGAGACAGACCTTGCAACCCAGGGTTCCAGTGTGGAAAACCAAAGCCTCAAAACCTTTGGCTGTGAAAGCCTGTGGGGGTTTCAGTGGCAGGAGACGCTCCCAGCCTCAGAGGAGAGTTCATTGGAGAGATGCACAGGGTCCTAGAACATACACAAGTCCACCCACCCAGGAATCAGCAGCAAAAGGGCCCAGTTTGCTTGTGTGGAGGGGAAAGTGACTGAAAGCTGACTGAGAGCAAGCAGCATTGTTCCCTCTCTGACCCCTCCCCTACATACTGTGCCACAAGGCAGTGAAGTGGGTTTCCCCACCATGGCAAATACCTAAGGCTCTGACTGTTACAATGTAATAGGTGTGCCGAGACAAAGAAATGTGGTCCAAATGAAAGAAAAGATCAAAACTCCAGAAAAAATATAACTAAGTGATGAAGAGGTAGCCAACCTATTAGATGCAGAGTTCAAAACACTGGTAATCTGGATGCTCACAGAAATGGTTGAGGATGGTCAAAAAGTAGAGGAAAAAGTGAAGCCTATGCAAAGTGAAATGAAGAAAAATATACAGGGAACCTACAGTGAAGGGAAGGAAACTGGACTCAAATCAACACTTTGGAACAGAAGGAGGAAATGAACAGGTAACTGGAACAGAATGGAGAAACAAGAATTCAAAAAAATGAGGAGAGGCTGAGGAACTTCTGGGACAACTTTAAATGTTCCAACACCCGAACCATAGGGGTGAAAGAAGGAGATGAGGAAGAGCAAGGAATTGAAAACTTATTTGAAAAAATGATGAAGAAAAGCTTCCCAGTCTGGTAAAGGAAACAGACTTCCAGCAAGTCCAGGAAGCTCAGAGTCCCAAAGAAGTTGGACCCAAGGAAGCACATACCAAGGCATATCATCATTACATGACCCAAGATTAAAGAGAAGGAGAGAATCTTAAATGCAGCAAGAGAAAAAGGAGATGGTTACCTACAAAGGAGTTCCCAGAAGACGATCAGCTGATTTCTCAAAAGAAACCTTAACAGGAAAGAAGGGGCTGGAAAGAAGTATTCAAAGCCATGAAAGACAAGGGCCTCCATCCAAAAATACTCTATTCAGCAAAGCTATCATTCAGAATGGAAGGGCAGATAAAGTGCTTCTCAGATAAGGTCAAGTTAAAGGAGTTCATCATCACCAAGCCCTTATTACATGCAATGTTAAAGGTTCTTATCTAAGAAAAAGAAAAAGATCAAAACAAGGAATAAAATGACAGCAAACTCACAGCTGTCAACGACGAACCTAAAAACCCCCACAAAAACAAAAACAAACTAAGCAAACAACTAGAACAGGAACAGAATCACAGAAACGGAGTTCACATGGAGGGTTATCAGCAGGGAGGGGTTAGGGAGAGAAAAAGTACAGGGAATAAGAAGCATAATTGGTAGGTACAAAATAGACAGGGGGGTACTAAGAATAGTATATAGGGAATGGAAAAGTCAAAGAACTTAAATGTATGACCCATGGACATGAACTAAGAGGGGAGGGGATACTGGTGGGAGTGGGGGTACAGGGAAGAGGGGTAAAATGGGGAAAAAATGGTACAACTGTAATAGTATAATCAATAAAAGATACTTAAAAATTTAAAAAGAAACAAAGTAGTATAGGAAATTTTTTTTTTTTTTACAATTTTGAAACTTGCAAGCCTCTGAACATTCTTTTTTCCCTGTTAAAAACAATTGCTTTATGAAGTGAGTTTCAGTTGGTGCCAGTTTCAGAAAGCGCCCTAGCTTTTCCCAGTCCCCTTTGCCCTTGTACCCTTGGCCTGGAATGCCTTTTTTACACCATCTGTCTCTCTAAAATTTCTATCCTTCATGACCAGTGGGTAGTCACATATCTCAATGCCTTTCTCGAGCTCCTGCCTGGAATTCCCACAGCACCTGAGCCTACTACTCAGGAAATTTTCCTCTCTAGTGGATATTTGTGTATGTTTCATCTTCACCAATAGATTCTAAGCTCCTCCTTGGGGTTAAGAGAGGCTTTTAGCTTTGTGGGCCTCAAAACTTCTAATACGGTGTCATCAACATTATAGTCATTCAAGACCTATAAAATGAAGAAAGGAAGGAATGCAAGTAGTAGCAGAAATTGTGACACAGTATTAATGAGGCCCTTAAGGCAGACCAAGTAAAATTTCTTTGGTTAACCTGGATAATAATATTGTGGTTATTTTTTGAGAAATCTCTTTTCCCATTTAAGCCCCCAAATGAAAATGGAAGGGTTGAAATAAATAAATATATTTGAAATGTAAAATCTTATTTTTACAAGGCAGAAGTCATTACACTGTTAAGGCGATATATTTTCGCATAGGATGGCAAATTGTTTTGTATGGACATTCTCCTATTAAACAAGTTCTGTCTCGAAGACACAGCATGATTCTTGCAGTTATCTTTGTGCAGACCCGCCTTTCACAATGATACCTGGGATGCAGCTTCACTCCTGATTGCCCTGGGCTTGCTTCTCCCTGGACCTGAGGCCTTTGCAAAGGTTTTAATGAAACAGTCATTCCGGGGCAGTAGCTTTTCCTGGGGGAGCCGTGATGAGGAGAAGGGCCCTGTGCTGATCAAAAGCCTGAGTGTGGAGTCTAACCCCATTGTGGATCCTGGGAATGTGACTGTCAGGCCGAGCCCAGATGAGTATCTGCTCTGAAGGTGGAATTAACTGTGCAGAAGGAAATGGCTGGCTTGTGGGTCAAAGTCCCATTTGTGGAACTAATTGGTAGCTGTACGGATAAAGACATCTGTGACACACATGACATTTTCCTCCCTCCTGAAGAGCCCTGACCAGAGCCCCTGCATACCTATGGGCTTCCCTGCCACTGTCCCTGTAAAGAAGGCAAATACTCACTGCCCAAGAGTGTTTTCACCCTACCCAAGCTGCACCTGCCTAGTTTGCTCAGCACTGGAAACTACCACATCTAGAACATTCTAAGCAGCAGTAAGAAATGTCTAGGCTGTTTCAAGATCAATGTCCCTCTGTATAATGTGGCACTAGCTACAGCGGAATGAAGGGGTATGAGGGAGGTGCCTCTCTTTCTCTGCCTTGTGTTTGTCAAGGCCAAATTCTGATTTTTCTGTCCTGCTTCAAACCCCTTTCTACGGTGATGCTACTACCCTCAATGAAAATCATTTCGTGCCACTTACATTTTAGGCATGGGCAAGCAGCCCTGACCTAAGGTAGGGAGGACTTGGTGGTTCTTGACAGCTCAGGACATTTACGGGGCTGGCCACTCCATTTTCCTCCTCACGGCTGTGGCTTTCTGTCTAACAGCTTAACTCATTTTCCAAACAGTCAAGGAATAGGACGAATCTGTTTTGTGACCCACGTTAATACTGACCCAGTCTTACTCTCCCGAAGTACCTTTATGATTTTCTCATTAAATTTTTTTGTTATTTACCTAATATGTATATATATATATATATATACAGTATGATTGTAACTATGGGAAAAAATGACCTCAGCATAGACAAAGTAACAGAAAGGACATTTATCAAAATGTATACTCCACTCCACCATTTATATGTCTCTGTTAAAAATTTTTTAAATGTAAATTAGGAATTATATTACAAAGAGCTGTTTTTTAAAATTCTGTCTTCATAAAAATAGCATCTGTTTCTCCTACAAGAGATTCTTGCACCAGTACGGAAAGGATAAAGTCAACGCCATTTGCTGCCTGGTACCATTTGCTGAGCAGGCCTGTGACCTTGTTAAACATAACTGCCATTTTACTCTTCTGAGCTTATGTCCCCAGGACTGGAAATTGCTGGAAACAAGGACAGACCTAACCGCTCCCTACAGACACAGGCAGAGGATATTAGAACAAACTGCAGCCTCATGTTACAACACCCCAACAGCCCGGGGGTGTTTTTTAATCCAATTATAATCTAGTAAAAGCTCAAAGCCCTCACCCCTCAATGCTGGTGTATCTCTCCACACAATGCCCCTCTCCTTTCCTGGAGAGTGAATAAAAACTTTATTTTCTACACTTTCTTCTCTTTGTGAATTCTTTCATAGCCCGCATCAACAACCGCCCTAACAAGTACCCGAAGTGTTATTTTTCTGAGCCAAGGTACAGTAATTTTTATAAAAATAAAGCCTGTACGGTGCTCAGTAAACATTTGGTAATGAGCGAGTTTAATGCATCCAACCGAGGACCATTTCCTAAATACACTCAACACTCAAGAAAAGGCAGAAGATGTGAAAGAAAGCTTTGGTTACAATGGGTGCAGACATTTTCTCTATGAATCACACAGGGAATTAGGCACCTCTTACATACCTTTGACAATGAACAGTATGTGTATAAATAGCTTTATGTTTTCTCTGTAGCACTATTCTTTTAACAATCTAAATTCTTCCTCCAGGAGTGTTGACAGGATGCTTCTGCCTCCGTCTTTAGACTGTGAACCTGGTAAAGACACTTGTCCAGATCTCCAGCCATGGTCCTCCTACCCCTTTTCTCACTATCTCTTAAAAATATTTTTTTCCTCTTTGATTAAAAACACCTTATTCTCCCAATGTGGATTTTTTTAACTCAGAAGAATGTGAGTAAGGAAACCACAGTCATTCACAATCTCACTGCCCTTAGACAATCACAGTTTATATTTTCTTCCATCTGCTAAAAATGGGTCTATTTATATAAATAATATCTTTTTATACCACCGAGATAAGTTGTACTGTTTTTGTAACCTACTCCCCTACTCCCACCCTACCAGTTAACATTATATCATTGGCATTTCACCTTATCATTTGAAACTTTACCAGCTTCATTTGTTTTTTTATTTTTATTTTTATTTATTTTTTATTTTTTAAAAGCATATTTTATTGATTATACTATTACAGCTGTCCCACTTTTTTCTCCCCTTTATCCCCCTCTACCCATCACTCCCCCCAGCCCACCAGCATCTCCTCACCCCTTAGTTCATGTCCATGGGTTGTACACGTAAGTTCTTTGGCTTCTCCATTTCCTATATTATTCTTAACATCTCTCTGTCTATTTCGTACCTACCATTATGCTTCTTATTACCTGTACCTTTTCTCCCCCAACCCCTCCCTGCTGATAACCCTCCATGTGAGCTCCATTTCTGTGATTCTGTTCCTGTTCTAGTTGTTTGCTTAGTTTGTTTTTATTTTTGTGGGGGTTTTTTAGGTATGGTCATTGACAGCTGTGAGTTTGCTGTCATTTTACTGTTCCTTGTTTTGATCTTTTTCTTTTTCTTAGATAAGAACCTTTAACATTTCATGTAATAAGGGCTTGGTGATGATGAACTCCTTTAACTTGACCTTATCTGGAAAGCACTTTATCTGCCCTTCCATTCTGAATGATAACTTTGCTAGAGAGAGTAATTTTGGATGTAGATCCTTGCCTTTCATGACTTTGAATACTTCTTTCCAGCCCCTTCTTTCCTGTTAAGGTTTCTTTTGAGAAATCAGCTGATTGTCTTCTGGAAACTCCTTTGTAGGTAACTGTCTCCTTTTCTCTTGCTGCTCTGAAGATTCTCTCCTTCTCTTTAATCTTGGGTAATGTAATGATGATGTGCCTTGGTGTGTGCTCCCTTGGGTCCAACTTCTTTGGGACTCTCTTTGCTTTCTGGACTTGCTGGAAGTCTATTTCCTTTGCCAGATTGAGGAAGTTTTCCTTCATTGTTTTTTCAAATAAGTTTTCAATTTCTTGCTCTTCCTTGTCTCCTTCTGGCACCTCTATGATTCAGGTGTTGGAACGTTTAAAGTTGTCCCAGAGGTTCCTCAGCCTCTCCTCATTTTTTTGAATTCTTGTTTCTCCATTCTGTTCCAGTTGCCTGTTCATTTCCTCCTTCTGTTCCAAAGTGTTGATTTGAGTCCAGTTTCCTTCCCTTCACTGTAGGTTCCCTGTATATTTTTCTTCATTTCACTTTGCATAGGCTTCACTTTTTCCTCTACTTTTTGACCATCCTCAACCATTTCTGTGAGTATCCAGATTACCAGTGTTTTGAACTCTGCATCTAATAGGTTGGCTACCTCTTCATCACTTAGTTATATTTTTTCTGGAATTTTGATTTGTTCTTTCACTTAGGCCATATGTCTTTTTCTTGGTGCTCCTGTTAAGTTGTAAGGGGCACAGGCTTAGGTAATCACCAGGGCAGGGCTGCTCACTTCCCTGCATTGTGGCACTATATGTGGAGGAGGGGTCAGAAAGGGAACTATGGCACTTGCTTGGCTCTCTCCTCACTTTCAATCACTTCCCCTGTTACCCACAAGCAAATTGGGCCCTTTTGGGGCTGATTCCCAGGTGGGTGGACTTGTATATGTTTTAGGACCCTGTGGGTCTCTCCAATGAACTCTCCTGTGAGGCTGGGCATTTCTCCTGACACTACAACCCCCACAGATTTTTGCAGCCAGAGGTTGTGAGGCTTTCTTTCCCTGTGCTGGAACCCTGGGTTGCACAGTCTGTCTGGCTCCCCAGTTGTTCCTCCAGGTTTATCTGCATGCAAATAGAGGACCATCCACCACCTTGCTACATGTCCTCTCTGCCCCTCCTACCAGCCTGGATGAAGGTTTTTTCTTTAACTCCTTTGGTTGTTGGGTTTCTTTACAGTTCAATTATCTGGCAGTTCTGGTTGTTTTTTGTTTTGAAATTTGCTGTTGTCCTTCTTTCGGTTGTACAAGGAGGCAAAGTGTATCTACCTATACCTCCATCTTGGCCAGAAGTCTGCCAGCTTCTTTGGAATCATAATAATTCACCATTTCAATGTACTTAATTTTTCTTCAAGATGAAAAAGTCTGCAGGTCCTAATGAACTGCCCAGACAGTGTCATGACCATTTGTGATGGCCTTTTTGAGGGCAACTCTGTCCCTTATTCCCACCTCAACACCGTGGAGTGATGCCCAATACCAGAATGAACCCAGTTTAGAGTGAGTCCAGTCCCAAGCCCTAAAGTGACAGAGGTGCAATGGAACAGATCCAGACCAAGCTTTGCCTTCCATGTCACTTGAGTCTTCTCAGCTTAAAAAGGAGGCCACAGAAACAAATCCCTCAGCAATTTTCAAAAAGGCTTTAGAAAGATCTCTTTTCCTTAAGCTGTGATGCACACGCAATAGTGGGAAAGGTAAGAGCAGGAAGAATACTAGGAGGAGGAGGAAATGGCAGCCCCACCCATCTCAGGAGGGAAAGAAAGTTTCTAGTCAGATGACAATAAATGCCCAGAAAGGCTATAAAGTCTAGAATCTTTATATCAATTAGTTGAAGGGCCCTGGTTGACAGAAGAAGGAGGAAGATGAATCAAGGTGAGTAGTGGGGACGTAACTTTCCTGAGGTGCTAAATCAAAAAAGGAGAGATATATGGAGAGGGTAGAGGGTGAACAGGAAAGATAGGAGGGCCTAAATTGATGTCGATAGTCCACTGTGTAATCTGGCTTATTTCTCCCATTTCTTTACCTTAATTCAGACCATTGGGGCACAAATCATGCAGTCATTCTTTTTCTTATGAATAGATTCAATTTATATCTGAAGCAGTGGGCAATTTTTCTTTAACATCTTAGGATTGGAATGACCTTGGAAAGCCTGAAGGGGCTCACAAGGACCTTGGCTGTTACCCCTTGGTGCCCTTGGTGCTTGAGAGGCCATTTCTGTGGCTAACACTGGAGCTGTGGGAGGACCACCTCTCAGATCCTAGGCCTTTCTCCTGGTCCAGTTTCTCCTCTGGCTCTCAGCTCCCCTTGGAGAGATGCTGCCCTGCCTTCTGATTTCAGGCTCCTTTTCGAGTTCCCTTAGAATCACTGCTGCTCTGCTGCTGGGAGTGAGAAAAACAGGATGGGTCAGCCTGACAGACACAAGGGGCCTGCCAGGAGAGGACACCAAACATGGATTATGGGTTTTTAAAATTTGTGTTGTAAATTATACATCATAGAGTGGAACCTAAAAAACAAAATAAATGAACAAACAAAACAGAAACAATCTCATAGGTATACAGAACAAACTGATGGGTTGTCAGGTGGGAAGGGGGATTAGGGGGTTGGGTGAAAAAGGTAAAAGGATTAAGATGTACAAATTGGCAGTTACAAAATAGCCACAGGGATGTAAAGTACAGCATAAGGAATATAGTCAATAATATTGTGATAACTATATATGGTGTCAGGTGGGTACTAGACTTATTGGGGGGAATCACTTTGGGAGTTACATAAAGTTCTAAGCACTATGTTGTATACCTGAAACTAATATAATATTGAATGTCAACTATAATTGAAAAATAAAAAATATTTTAATAAAAACAAAAATAAATTACATATCATAGAAATTGTTAGAAATTTGAGATGTACATTGTATTTTACTATAAGCCAGTGCTTAATAGAGAAGGCTGAAAAGGTTTGTTCATATGCTAGATTCCAGGGGTTTTTTGTACTAAATTCTAGGATATTTCTTCCCCTCAGTTATCCTGAATTACAGTAAGCCTAAAATGTTATAGTATCTTTTAAAATACTATACCTTTATTAAATAACTAATACACAAAAATAAATGCTTATTATAAAAAGTTAAAAGTTCATATATTAGGATTAAAAAACAAAGCCCAAATCTCCCTTTACATGCACATATATTCCTTATCTGGCTTTTTCCTCATAGGAAAGAACTGTTAATAATTTAGTTAACTGCTTCCAAATTATACTAGGTTATATACAATTATATATTTTTATACAATGAGATTATATAATATATATTGTCTGATGACTTGCTTTTAAAAAAACAAAGTCAAGCCCTGGCTGGTTTGACTCAGTGGGTTGAGCGCTGACCTGCAAACCAAAGGCTCACTGCTTTGATTCCCAGTCAGGGCACATGCCTGGGTTGAGGGCCAGGCCCTTAGTAGGGGGTGTGCTAGAGGCAACCACACATTGATGTTTCTCTCCCTCTCTTTTCCCCTCCCTCCCCCTCTCTCTAAAAATAAATAAAAAAAGAAAAGAAAAGAAAAGAACAAAATCATATATCTTATAAATCTTTTATTTTTAAACTGGCAATTTTTTAAAAAAGATTATTTATTTATTTTTAGAGAGCGTGGAAGGAGAAAGAGAGGGAAACAAAGATGTGTGAGAGAAACATCAATTGACTGCCTCTCGCATGCCCCTAGCTGGGGACCTGGTCTGCAACCCAGGCATGTGCCCTGAGAATAGAACCTTTCAGTTCATAGGCCAGCACTCAACCCACTGAGCCACACCAGCCAGGGCTATCTTGGAAATCTTTGCATTTCCAAGTACAAAGATTTGAACTGAACTATAGTTTTCAATTTTGGGCAAATAAGCACAATGTATTTAATAAATTTATTAATTTGTTAAATTTATTTCTATGCTTTGTTCATGGACATTTAGATTGTTTTTAATATTTTGTCCTTATAAGCAATGTTGCAATGAATGTCCCTGTTGATATAACTTTGCACATGCGTGCAAATGTTTTTTATCTGAAAGATTTCTAAAAGAACTGTTGGATCAAAAACAATATTCACTTTAAGCCCTGGCCAGCGTGGCTCAGTGGATTGAGTACTGGACTGTGAAACAAAGGGTTGCCAGTTGGATTCCCAGTCAGGGCACATGCCTGGTTTGCAGGCCAGGTCTACAGTAGGGGACACATGAGAAACAACCACACATTGATATTTCTCTCCCTCCCTTTCCTGCTCTCTAAAAGTAAGTAAATAAAATCTTAAAAAAAAAAGAATTTATTTAAAAAACAATATCCACTTTAAGTTATGATAGATATTGTAGGGGATGGAAAACTTACCTTTTTTTCCCCTCTACCAGTTGCATTCATTGGCTGAGGACCTATAAATTAGACTGGCAAGAGACTGACTAACAATTGAAAAACAAATGAAATTTATTAACATGTGTATTGCACATACACATGGGAGCATTCAGTGATGAGCAACTCAAAAGGTGGTTAGAACTTGGCCTTACATAGCATCTTAACAAAGGAACAATGAATTTTTAGAGAAGTGAAAGACAAGGACAAGGACTTTGAGTTTTTAGGGCAACAAATTGTACGAGGGTAAATGTATGAGGAAAGTAATGGAAGATAAAGGCTAGTTAGTAGTTTGCTATGTGGGTTCCTCTGATGCTTCTCTGGGCTGATGAGGGCGCGGAGCTCTCTCTTGTGGTTAACTTCTGTTCTTTCTATTAGAGAGGAGAGGAAGGACTCATTTACCAATATATGTCCTGCTTTTAAGCAAATGGGGGCAGGGCAGAGAGACTTTCTTTTATCTGCATCTTTTCACTTGCCTTCAGCTCAACATAATCTTTATACCAAAATGGCATATTTCAGATGACATAGTCTACTACCCTTCAATATCAACCAATTTCTCTGAAAAATCTATATGAATTTACTCTTCTACCATACAAGAGAGTCCATTTCCATATACTCTCACAAAATAGGTTGTTTGTATTCTTTTAAATATTTTTAAATGAATCAATACGAATTCATCTATAAGTGGAACCTAATCGACAAAATAAATAAGCAAGGAAAATATAACCAGCAACACTGAAATAAAAAACAAACTGACAGTAAGCAGAGGGGAGGAGGGAGGGGGATGACAAGGGAAAGGGAGGGGAAGGGTCATCAGGGAACATGCATAAAGGACCCATCAACAAAGCCAAATTGGGGAAGGATTGAGGGTAGGAGGTGGGGATGGGTGGGGCTGGGGAAAGTGGTGGGGAGAAAATGTCGACCGAAAAAAAAAGACAGGTGGAGGTTAAGAATAGTATAGGAAATTAAGAAGCCAAAGAACTAATATGTATAGCACATGGACATGAGCTAAGAGGTGTGGGGATGATGGGATGGGGTGCAGGGAGGAGAGGATACAGGGTGGGTGGAAATGGGACAACTGTAATAGCAAACTCAATAAAATATACCAAAAATTTTTTAAAATATTAAAAAAAACAATTTCTGAATGAATCAAAGATAGGATCTCATTATTGTTTTAGTTTTCATTTCTCTGATTATAGAAACTTTAATATATTATAGAAACTTTAATATATTATGGATATTAATCCAGTGCCATATTTTCTTTAAAAGGCCTAATGATTTAACTTGTGTAGCCAGCAAGGAACACTTTTCTCTTGCCAGCAGCTATTTGCTGAGTACTGGGCATAAACAATCAAATAATATAGTTAATTATGTAGACACCATTAAATGAAAATAATGTTTCAAAGAAAGAACATATCAGTCAGTGATTCGTTGACAAATAAGTGGTTTAGAGTCTAAGAAACTGCAGCGCAAGGGGAAGAGACCAGGTAGGTCCTGGAGCCGGCTCTGCCTGGCCAGGCCGGCATTCTAGGATGAGGTGGCTGAGATGAGAGTGGTTTTCACTGTGCTCTTTGGAGCCCTAGGGCTCTACAGAGCAGCCAGGGGCACCCTCTCCAGTTCTTCTCCCAGAGCAGCTCCTCTTAGGCCTCTCTATTCATTCTGTTTTCATCTGAGTAAAGCACGATATTCATTTACTTGGAAAGAAAGAGGTGGGGGACCTCAGAGCAGGCGCACGGGTGAGAAGTTAAGAATCAGGTTCTGAGGTCAAATTGTCCAGATATAAGTGACACTGTTGCCAAATACTAGGTAGGTGACACTGGGAAAGTTAGCCTCATTGATCTTCTGTCTGCTCATCTGTAATATGGAGTTGATACCTTTTTGGGTATTTGTAGGGATAGGGGATAATGCATATGAATCCTGGAGCTTAATAATACTTAGTAAATATTAGCTAAATACAAAACTTTTGTTACAGGTGCTAAGATACCTCCATGTTCTGAAATGTTTGGGAAGGATTTCATGGAGGAGGTGGATGCTGAGTTTTGCTTGAAGAATGGTTACAGTGGGAACACGTAGAGATTGGGGAAGGGACAGGGACTGTCCAGAGGTGGAGCTGGGCATGATCTATTTGGAGGCCACAAGTGAAGTGAGTTTATTTATGGCTGTTGGGAGATACGACATTGGGATCACATTGTAGAGGGCTTTGAATGCTTGCCTGGGGAATTTGGACTTGAACCTTTAGGTAATAAAACATTCTTATCCGTGTACACTCAAAGAGGCACAGAAACACTGCACTATCTCATCCCATAAGAATCTACGTTCTCGCACAGATGAGCCCTTTCACATTTTTTAAAAGGGAAGAAACTTTAAAAAGGAAGTATTCCTCAAAATCCCAAACTGGCAATAATAATGAGTAATAGAAAAAGAAAGGACATTGACCGAGAAGCTAGACTAATACAGGGACAAAGGCAGGAGAAGGAAGGAGCTGAGTCCACCTGGCCTTTGGCAGCAGGTACCAGCTCTCTCCGCTGGCTCTGCTGGGTATAACTTACCCTCCGCCACCTCCATCTGGAGGCTTCCAGTCCTTTACCAGTAGCCTCATCGCTCAGGACATTATTGGCAGTTTTGTTTTTTTTTAACCTGCCCCAGTCTTTTTCCAAACCAGCTGTTTGTTAGCCGGCCACACACCCGTGGATGCCAGTCCCTCACACACCTTTGTTTAAGTCCTCATTAGCCTTTTGTCTAACATAATTGCAACAGAGTTCTCACTGCCCTTCCCAGGCTTGTCTTCCTCTCCACTCCAATCTACATACCACAGCCAGATGAATCCAGAAGTACAGCTTTCATCACGCTGCTCCTGCTCGGAAACCTACCTTTAATCAAAGTAACACTTTCCCCTAAATACAAAAAGAATACATATTTAAGCAAAAGCTTGGACAACCCCAAAACACTCAAAGGAAAGAGAAATTTCCCATAATTTCACCATCTAAAGATAATCTGTAACATCTGATTTTGTAGTCTTTTATGTTCCTTTTATTATCTCATGAATTATTTCCCCATATTCTTTGTGTCCTTTTTGTTGATTACATCAAGATGAGAGGAATACAGTTTGCGTTTCCAACCCTTATTGTAAGAGTATTTGGGTTGCACCGAACATCCTTATGCTTACATTTTTTGTACACAAATTATGAGTTTTTTTATCCTCACCCAAGGACATTTTTTTCATTGCTTTTAGAGGGAGAGGAAGGGAGAGAGAGAAAGAGGAACATCAATGTGAGAGAGAAACATTGATAGGTTGTCCTCTCGCATGCGCCCTGACCAAGGGTTGAACCCGTAACGTTTTGTTCTACAGAATGATCGACTGAACCACAATGGCCAGGGCCAAATTATGATTTTTTTTTTAAGAAAAAGTTCCTGGAGAAGGAACTTATGACTCAAAAGTATTTGTGTTTTAAGGCTTTCTTTTATTTTGTAATAAATATTGATATACTGCCCTCAGACAGGTATATCACTTTTATTCTCCCGTCAGGCATAGGTGTGCACATTACTCGTGAAGCCAACAGCAGCAGCTCGGCCCTGTTGCCCTCACAGGTTCTTCTCCTTCCGCCCCCTAGAGCTTCGCTTCCCTTCTGCCAGATCTTTCCCCTCCTCCCTCACGCATGGATGCACCTATCCATTCAGCACTTATCTCTAAGCACCCACAAGGGGAGGCAGAAGTTTGTGAAGGGTTAGGTGGCAGGCTCTGGAGCCAGCCCACCTGAATTTGAATCCCAGCTCTGCTCTGCGTGTCAGGAACAATATTAACACCTCTATCGAGAGTGGTTGTGAGAATGTAAATGATTTAATCGCACAAAACACTTCAGACAGTGCCTGACATGTAGTACGAATTAGGCAAGAACATTAGCTATAATTATCAGCAATTAGGAACCCTGTTCCATTCGAGGCAGGTGTGAGAAGGTGGCAAAGGACTCTGCTTTTGTGGAACTAATTCTACATATGATTAAGTGCTCTGCAGAAAATAAAGAGGGTGTTGAGATAGTAAGTGACCACAGGGTGGAAGGTGGGGCATCATCTTCAAAGGCCAAAGTGAGTCCCTGATCAGTGGTTACCTCAGAGCTAACCCTCAGAGGGAGAGATGGATAAAACCTTCCACAAGAGCAGGGCTTTCTCAGGCTTTGATCTCTCAGAGGGCAAGAGCTTCACATCTCAGAATTCATTGCACGCAGAAAGGGCTGTTTTAACACCTCTCTTTTTTTTTTAAGGCTGATAATACATAGCGATATATTTTGATCCTTTTTATATCCTTGTCTTTGTATTCATCAGGCACCGGGAGTCATGTGGCTGGGGCTTACCTCTTCTCTTACTTGTTACTAACTCTGGTGGGCCAGTGGCCAAGTCAAGAAGGCCTTGTGGGCACTGACATGCTTTTGCTAATTGATTCTGCTTGATTTCCTGCTTTGTTGAACCGCTTCCTGACCTCTTGGCTTTTAATCCTGCTCCCTGGAAGGCCCTCCCTTTGGTTCTCTGAAGTCATTGTCTTCCTGACATGAAAGGCACTTCAGTGGACCAAAGGCATAATTATATTAAATGGAATTAGAAAAGAAACCTGAGCCTCCAATGGAGAATGAGTTTTCTCTGTGCACTGCAGCTTTTGGCACGAAGAGGAAGACAGCTTTCTGCTTCCTCCTCCTCGTTTTCCCTAAACCAAGTCAGCTTGGGTCAAGGGAAAATGGGATCGGATGCCCTTGGGAACTGTGCTTTGAGCTGTGAACAGCAGCCAGGAAGAGGCTGCCCCCAGTACTGGCCCTTCCTGTGGAAGTGTGTTCTTCAGTGCCTGTTCTGGGCATCTGATCTTTCAGGGTGGGATGGCCGTTGGGCACTACGTATGGGAGGAGAGGCTTTCTGGGAAGGCTCAGTCGGTCTTGGTATGAAAACGTCAGGATCCTCAGGAACAAATGATATGCAACCTTTTCCCAACAGGATCTAGACCATCTGCTTGCAAATTTTTGACTATGACCCACAGTTTACATCATGACTGGGAGCAAACTCGGGATTTTCCCACGGGATGCTGTTCGGCAGCATCCCCAGCCTCTGCCCATTAGATGCCAGTAGCAGCCCTTTCCCCTAGTTATGACAACTGAAAATGTCTCCAGGCATTGCCACAGGTCTTCCAGGGGACAAGCTGAGAACCACTGAGATAAGTTAATGTACAGCTAGGGGGAAAGACCTAATAGATTTTGTTGACAGAAATGCAATAAAAATCACCAGCAAAAATTGCAAAGCAAATACAACCTGAGGCCGTGTTATTAATAGCACTAAGGGCAACTAATGAAGGCCCTCCCCTTGGTGGAGTGCTTATTTTGTACCTGCTGCTATGCTAGGGTCTTGTGAATCCTCACTTAATGCCCATATGAGCCTTACGAGGTAGGAATTCCACTGTCTCTATTTTTCAGCTGAGGCCACTGATACCTAGGGACATTAAATGACTCACTCAAGGACTCACAGCTGAGGCACTGAGAGCCTGCACTCTTGCACACGGTGTTACGAGAATTCTTTTTTTTTTTTAAGTCTATTATATTGATTATGCTATTACAGTTATCCCATTTTTTTCTCCCCTTTATTGCCCTCCACCCTGTACCCCCTCTCCCACCAGTATCCCCTCCCCACTTAGTTCATGTCCATGGGTCGTACATATAAGTTCTTGGGCCTCTCTCTTTCCTATACTATTCTTAACCTCTCCCTGTCTATTTTGTACCTACCATTTATGCTTCTTATTCCCCATAACTTTTCCTCATTCTACCCCCATCCTCCCTGCTGATAGCCCTCCATGTGGTCTCTGTTTCTGTGATTAGGTTCCTGTTCTAGTCATTTCCTTGGTTTATTCTTTGTTTTTGTTTTTATTTTTCAGGTTCAGTTGTTGATAGTTGTGAGTTTGTTGCATTTTACTGTTCATACTTTTGATCTTCTTCTTTTTCTTAGATAAGGCCCTTTAACATTCCATGTAATAAGGGCTTGGTGATGATGAACTCCTTTAACTTGATCTTATCTGGGAAGCACTTTATCTGCCCTTCCATTCTAAATGATAGCTTATAGAGTAATCGTGGATGTGGGTCCTTGGCTTTCATGGCTTTGAATACTTTCCAGCCCCTTCTTGCCTGTTAAGGTTTCTTTTGAGAAATCAGTTGATAGTCTTCTGGGAACTCCTTTGTAGGTAACTGCCTCCTTTTCTCTTGCTGCTTTGAAGATTCTCTCCTTATCTTTAACCTTGGGTAATGTAATTACGATGTGCCTTGGTGTGTGCTTCCTTGGGTCCAACTGAGAATTCTTAAACTGTACACGAGGAGTACCTACACAGTGGCATCCCAGGAAGCAGCAATCAGTGTCTTCATACACTGGGATCATGGTCGGGAAGCAAGAAATAACCTATAAGTAACCCTGAGGCTTCCACCTGCCCCATATTCTAAAGCAGGAACTTGCCTATAGCTGAGGTCTCAACCTCCAGTCAGCTCATTGACTGAATTCATACAAAATTCTAATTTGCTCTTTCTCTTATCAGCATGATAATAGAGTAACTTATAGAAAGAATGTCAACACAATTGGTTAATGGTATGCGGTGGGGTTAAGTTTCAGTTTCTGGAAATGATTTGCTTTACGGGACCCGAATTCTCAAGCACTGTGGTTCCGGGTCCAGGTACAGAGTTCACTGAGATCATTGCGTGCCCATTCTCAGGCCTGGGCCTGCTGAATTACCCTCTGAGACTGAGCCCTGAAACCAGGGAGTGGGGTGGCAGAAGGCCTAAGGTCTGGACAAGAATCTTACCTAAGTCCTAGCCAGGTGCCACAGAAATGATCAAGAATGTCAGGGGATGCTGAGTCCAGGGAACCACAGCTGGGCAGTGACCAGTGCCCCCTTTTCTCCCAGCGGCAGCCTTAGAGCTCAGGTCTGTCGACCTGCAGAGCCCCAGGAACAA
Source organism: Mormoops blainvillei (assembly GCA_004026545.1). Lineage (NCBI taxonomy): Eukaryota > Metazoa > Chordata > Mammalia > Chiroptera > Mormoopidae > Mormoops > Mormoops blainvillei. Next base: position 108,250 of record PVJD01005231.1, read on the forward strand.
CAGGGCTCATCACACGCAGGAGATGGGCCTCAAACGGCTCATTGTGCGCCGGGGCCAGCCCTTCATGCTCCAACTGCATTTCAACCGACCCTTCCACTGGGGTACTGACCACATTACCTTCATGGCTGAGACTGGTGAGTTCACCCTCCCAAAGGCAAAGTTCACCTGTAGGGCCCCTACCTCTCCTTTCTGAGCTGCTCCTCCTCTCTTCTCCTTGGATTCCCCAGGAGGCTGTTAGCACCCTATTAGTGTTGTTAAGAAAGAATTTGACCAAGTCAGAAAACCGGAGGTGTGATAAAAACGACCATACTACAGGCACTGTTCTAAACTTCAGACACATAAGCTTATTTAATCCTTGTCACAAGACTTTCAAGTGGGTACTATTATGATCCCATATCACAGATAAAAAACTGAAGCCCAGAGATCTTAAGTGGCTTGCCCAAGGACACCTAATGACAGTAAAAACCTTAAACCAAGAGGATTAGCAACGATGAGGGTCCTTTCAGGATGCCTGGAATCATGTCACGTAGGTTTTCGAACCTCACCTTGGAGTCATTCTTTTCTACACAGGACCAGCACCCATGGAGCTGTCAGGAACCCGAGCCACCTTCTCACTCACCCAGGCCCAACAAGGGAATGTCTGGAGTGCTTCTGACTTCACCATTGACTCCAACTTACTGTCTGTCTCCCTTTTCACACCATCCAATGCAGTCATTGGCTCCTACATTCTGAAGATAGAGATCTCTCAAGGCCAGGGTTACAGCACCACTCACCTTCTGGGGACTTTCATCCTCCTTTTTAACCCTTGGAGTGCAGGTACAGCTTGCTCACAGGTGGTAATGCTAACTTGATCCATTGGGAATGTTCTGTAAAATTCTACTTAGAAAGCCCAGAAGAAAAAATGTTGCATATCTATGTAATACGTTACCTTGTGCTCACCAAAAATCACCTTTACAAGGAATTTTTAGTGGTATGATGAAAATGTTCATGGAATGATTTTCTTTTGTAATCTTATATCTCCTCAGGAAAACATAACATTATTGAGTATCTATTACATCCCATGGAGAGCTTCAATCTTAGGTCACAGCATAAAGAGCTCCACATTTTGGTCCTATAAACACTCTTATTTTGTATGGTATGAGATTAAATGAAATAGATCAGGAGATTGAATATAATGTGATATGTAATATATTACATATATGTGCAGAGAAAGAGAGTGGCCAGAATACACCAAAATGTGAGTGGCTCTGAGGAGTGGGAATCAGTGGTTTTCATTATCTTCTTTCCATCATCTATATTTTCCAAATCTCTGTAACAAACTTGCTGCTTTTACAATCAAGAAAAGATAAATCATTATTTTTTCAAAGCATAGATATTATCTCTGGCCTCTAGAAAAACATATAGTTGGCTTTTAAGGGGTCTACTTTTGATTTCTAGTTTCATCAACCCATTGCTTCTCCTTTTTCCAGAAAGATACTTTCATTACGTTTTCATTTTTACTACTCTGTTGTTGTTTTTTATTTGTTTGTTTGTTTTTTGGTTTGGGGTTTTATCCCCTCCACCCCTCTTAACTGCTCAGAAGATGACGTCTACCTGCCAAGTGAAATACTGCTGCAGGAGTATATCATGATGGACTACGGCTTCATGTACAAGGGTCAGGAGGGATTCATCACCTCCTGGCCCTGGAACTATGGGCAGGTAACACTGTCTGGGAAGGTGGGCTCACAAACGGCCGCTAACAAGTCAGGATGTGCAGCGCTGGACCAATTTCCCATCCAGTGAGAGGGGCAAGGGAGGAAAGGGAGAGGCCTTTCCTTTTTAGTTTTTAATATTTTATTATGAAAAACTTAAAACCATAATCACAGTAGACCGACGACTATAGTGAACCTTCATGAAACTGTCTCTCAGCTTCAATGGTGATCAATTTATGGTAAATCTTGTTTCATCTACACAGGGGGTTTGCAAACTAGAGCCCATGGGCCAAGTGTGGCCTCTCTGTTTTCACATGGCCCACAAACTAAGAATGACCTTCACAGTTTCAAATTGTTGAAAAAAAAATTTAATAATATTTTGTGATGTGCAAATTATATAAAGTTCAAATTTCTGTGTTCATAAATACCATTTTTAAAATATCCTCACCTGAGGATACATTTATTGATTTTTTTTTTTAGAGGGAAGAAGGGAAAGAGAGAGAGACAGAGAGAGAGAGAAAAACATTGATGTGAGAGAGAAACATAGACTGGTTGCCTCCCATATGTGCCCTGACTGGGGACCAAACCCGCACGCAGCCTAGGTATATGCCCTGACTGGGAATTGAACCTGCAACCTTTTGGTGCATGAGACAACACTCTAACCAACCAAGCCACCTGGCCAAAGCCATAAATATTGTTTTATTCGAACACAAGTATGCTCATTCATTTAGGTATCATCCGTGGCTCCTTTTGTGCTACAATGGCATCGCCAAGTAGTTGAAACAGAGTCCCTTTGGCCTGCAAAGCCTAAAGTATTTACTATTTGTTCCTTTACAAAAAAAGTTTGCTGATCCCTGGTCTATACTCTCCAGCCCTTCCCCACCCCTCCACACCTCATCACTGGATTTTTTTGAAGCAAATTATAGATACCATATCATTTAATCCAGTAATACTTCAGAATACAGGACTAAAAGATGATGGCTCTTTCTGAAAAACTGAACCACAATACATGATCAGAACTGAAAACAAGTGAACAGCAATTCTTTAATAACATCAAATGCCCAGTCAGTGTGTGGGGTCAGGGAGGGAGAACTTTTCCACTCTCAACCACCAACCATGGCTGGTGCAGTTTTTCTCTATCCACAGACCAGGAGGGGGGAATTGGGGGAAGCAGGGAACCTTATTAAAGAAGATCAGCTTCCCTGGTCGCCAACTGTGACAACTCATGTAGTTTTTTGAAACTGAGACAAATACTAGTGCATTTGGCAGCCAAAAGGGTTGCGACATGTCACAAATATATGTTGTAAACAAATAGCATGAACCTCCCTGGCTTCTCCAGTGCTGACATCAGTGCTGAATCCTCACCTGATCTTAGGGCTCTCCACAGTCCTCTCCCTCTTGTCGCATGCCTTGCCCTATATTTCTCTCTCTGATCTCTTCCCACAAGTCCTCCAGAAATGAGAATCTCTAAGCGCCTGTCCTAGGGACCCACCATGCTCAAAGACCTCACCCTCCTCTCTCTTGTCTACCTCACCTTTCAAAGCCCACCTACTCCAATAGCTTTCTCTGATCTCTTCACTTTCATCTCTCTGAATTCTCTTTGTATTTTCCATCACAGCCACACAGGTCAGTTTTTCTGAATTCCCATTTTGATCTATAAGTTCTTTGAAGGCAGAACTTTGTCTGATATTTAGCACCCCCACCCCACACACCTTCCCTAAAAGTCTATGACTTAACTGAAGTTTCAGCATTCCAGGCATTTTTACCCATCTCTTTTTCTCTCCCTTGCAATCACTTGGAAGTTTGAAGAGGATATTGTAGATATCTGCTTTGAGATCCTGAACAAGAGCCTGTACTTCTTAGAGAACCCGTCCAAAGACTATGCCCAGAGGAATGACGTGGTGTACATCTGCAGGGTGGTGAGCGCCATGGTAAGGACAGGAGCTTCCACGGCCCTGTCGGAGGGCAGCCTGGGCTTCCCCTAGGCACTGTGGAAACCCACCCGTCTGTCCATTGCAGATCAACAGCAATGATGACAATGGCGTGCTGCAAGGGAACTGGGGAGAGGACTACTCCCTGGGGGTCAGCCCGCTGGAGTGGAATGGCAGCGTGGCCATCCTGCGACAGTGGTCAGCCAGGGGTGGACAACCTGTGAAGTATGGACAGTGCTGGGTCTTTGCAGGTGTTATGTGCACTGGTGAGTGAGGGGAGACAGAAAAGCAGAATCACTTATTTAATCTTCGTGATAACCCTTTGAGGTCCGACTCTGACAGCTCCATTTTCACATTAGTTAACTGTGGCTTGCCCACAGCGAAGGAGTGGTGGGCACTCGGTTCTTATCCAGCCTGCCCTATGGTCTCGAGGAGTCCTGCACAGTTACCCAGAAGGGAGGCTCACCTGTTGCAATCACTCCACAGTTTCCTTGATGGAGCTTCTTTCTGCCACCTGCTCGGGTTTCTCAGTTCAAGGTGAGCCTGGAGTCAGGCCAGGTTTGGGAAGGTTTGAGGTGCAAGTAGCTGGTCTGGGAGAGCAGATCTCATCTGTAGGCACAGCTGGCAGTTCCCAGATACTTCTCAGAGAGATTCTTGAGGTGTTACCATTAGAGATTTGCTACTTTGCTAACTACCCGTCAGGAGCATTCCCGTTTTACGCATTATCAGTTATTTACAATTTAGTGCGAAGTCATTGATCAGATTATCTGTAAAGATGAGGGAAGACGGGAAGTACTGGGGTGCCTGCCTGTTCTGCCCAGTGCAAGGCAGGAGCATCTTTTGCAGTGTCACACGTTATGCTGTGGGGGCCCAGTAAATGTTGGCTGAACTCACGGATTGACTCTGAGTTGGAGACTGAGGAAGCATAGAATGGGAAGGACAGAGACAGGAGACAAAGACAAAGTTCTAGATTTTTCTGAGAGCAACAGCATAGCTTGACCATGTTGTACAAGTGCTGCAACAGAGGAGAGGTTTAAATCTGAGTGTTCAAGTCAAGTGATCTTACGTTACTCATCTGTTTTCAGTGGAAAATGCTCAGGACAGTGCCAGCATTTAGTAGAGTCAAATTTGCCCTTGGGGTGACTAGGTAGGTATTATGGAGGAGGACTCAGGCTATTAGACCCTGGGATGAGAAGGAGAAGGTCTAGGCCTGTGTCCCTACTCCACCTCTGAGCCTGTCCACACCCCCCAGACCCTAGAGTTCTAGGGCTATTGAAGGAGGGCGGAGCTGCTTCTGTCAAGCTGCTTCCGGCCACTTGCAGCCCTCGTCTAGCTCTCATCCTTGGTTAGGGCTTGTGAAAAGCCCAGGAGCTGTGCTGGGAGTGAACAGGTGGCTGTAGACAGGTGGCACTCTCTGGGGCTCTTGAATAAATAGAAACACAAACAATTGGTCAATCTCAGCAGTCCTTTTACGTTTCAAGGCACTGTAATCCTCCCAGCACCTGCAGTAGGCACCACCTGCCTCCCCACACCCAATAGGAGAGGGGTGGGATGACCTCGCTGCAAACTCCTTGCCTTGGTCACACCTGGGTCTTGGCTTGATTTCATCTGGTCCCGGGCAGGTGTGCATGTGTATGTGTGTGTTGTGATGATCACCGTGGTGTAATGTCCACTTTGTATGAGTAAATCTGTGGAATCTTAACTCAGCTTTAAAAAACCTGTGTAGCACTCTCTTGTCAGCCACAAGAGGATGCTGTTGCCTTAGCAAAGATGGTTATTGCCTCATTGTGCTTTCCTGTTCCCTTTGTAAGCCTGCCTTGCTCCTGTATCCATTCTCGGATTTCTACCTTATCTCCACCGAATCCCTGTCTTTCAGTGGAATTACAGATCCAGAATTCTAGAACTGAAAATCATCCAGCCCAATTCCTCCTTTTGTTGCTTACAAGGAGACTGAGGCTTAGGCAAGTTAAGCCACTTACTTAAGGTCACACAGCTTCTCTTCTGAAGCTGGCCACAGTATAGGCCTAAATTCTTACATTTTCTTTCAAAATATAAAATGTTTTAGATCTTCTTTTGTTTGTTTTATTTTATTTTTTTAAGATTTTTAATTTATTTACTTTTAGAGGGGAGGGAGGGAGAAAGAGGGGGAGAGAAACATCAATGTGTGAAAGATACATTGATCGGCTGCCCCACCCCCACCCCCAACTTGGGACTTGGCCTGCAATCCAGGCATGTGCCCTGGTCGGGAATCAAACCGGTGACCTTTCAGTCCACAGGTCGGCACTCTACCCACTGAGCCACACCAGCCAGGGCTAGATCCTCTGTTTTTAATTTGGAAAGCTGATGAATGGGAAAAACCCTAAATGATAAATTGAGTTATTAAATGTTGTTTTAAATGACCCTCAAATGATTTTTCTTTTTTCTCCTGGTGGATGGAGACCATCGATAGGGCAGGTAGGCAGCAGGGTTTTGGGCCTGGATGTGGGGTTCTGAGGGTGAAGGGGCTACAGGCACGGATCTTCAAGAATCTTGGCCTTCTTTTTCTCCCCCAACAAGAAAGTTAGAAAGTATGCCTGGGAACTCAGTGATTCTCCATTCTTTTCTTCTCTTTAGTAATGAGATGTTTAGGTGTTCCAACCCGTGTTGTTTCCAATTTCCGTTCTGCACACAACGTGGATGGGAATTTGACCATAGATACCTACTATGACCGAAGTGCAGAAATGCTGTCAACTCCAAAACGAGACAAAATATGGTAAGGGACACTGTCTTGAACAGATCTCTGTTCTATTCCAAGTAGGGCAGGAAAACTCTGACCTAGTTCCCTCTCGCTGTGAGGCAGTGTTGCCCTGTATGTTGTTGCTGGTGCTCAGACAATAGGTTCCCAGCCCAGGAGGCTGTTCTAGCTAATTAGATCCCATCGAACTCATTTCAGAGATAGAAGACGATGGGCTCACACTCTGAAGCAGGCAAGCAAATGAATAGCTTGTACCTCTGAACACTGACCTCAAAATCTGCATCATCTTACTCTTCCTGTTTTAGGTCTTCCTGCTTGCACCATTCTCTGTTTCCTCTGTCAGGCCAAAACCTAGGAGAGCTACCTCTGCATACTTCCTTCAGCCTCTCTTGACTTCTTCCTCTCCCTGCCTCACTCCCACTCTGATCGTGTGCGTGCATGTGTGTACGTGTGTGTGTGTGAGTGTGTGTGTATCTCAGTGTGTCCCTTTATTTTTGGGTCTCTAGTCTCTTTCCCTGGTCCCTTTCTCCTCTGCTCTACCCCAAATCTGATTTCCTGATTTTCCTTTTCCAGACAGTTTCCAGGTAAGACCCTAGCTGCTGTCCCTGCCCGAGCTCTTAGGGGGCTGAAACTACTCAGGTTCAAAAAGCAGGGGTGGTGCTGACTGGTGTGGTTCAGTTGGTTGGGCGTCATTCTGCAAAGTGAAAGACCACCAGTTTGATTCCTAGACAGGGCACATGCCTGGGCTGCAGGTTCCGTCCCGCTATGGGGCGCTTGCAAGTGGCAACCAGTTGATGTTTCTCCCTCACAACGATGTTTCTTTTCACTCTCTTTCTCCTTCTTCTCCATAAAAATAAATAAATAAAATCTTTAAAAAAAAAAAAAGCAGGTGTGTATCTGAGAAGAATGTATCGCTCATGTAGAATTCTGTGAATGCCTAACCTAAGAAGAAACAGTGACGTCAAGCACTTAGTATAGTGCCTCATACCTGGCAGATTGGCTGAAGGTGAGTCCTTGTCACCTTCCTCCTTTCTGTAGGAATTTCCATGTTTGGAATGAGTGCTGGATGATCCGGAAAGACCTCCCGCCAGGATACAATGGGTGGCAGGTTCTGGATCCCACTCCCCAGGAAACCAGCAGCGGTGAGTGAGGACCATCGTGGAAGGGTCTGGGCTCCACAGAAAGGCCAATCAGGGTGAAACCACCTGAGCAAGAGGCCAGAAAGAAGCGGCACTTTTCCCACTTTATCCCCTTCCCAAAGCCAAAGCAGTGACAACCTTGGATCAGGAGTCTGACTTTGACCTTGACAGGCTTGGCGATACCTCTGTTGCTTCCACACCTTTAAAGTGTGGAGGATGATGCCAACTGCAGCTTCACAGGGCAGATGTGAGAATCAGCTGAATTAATGTGAACTGCAGAGTGACATCAATGCCACTGTCCCTCCCTTTCCCATCTCCCTACTTCCCACAGCAATGACCAGCTGCCCTGGTCCACGTGTCGGCAGCCATGTTAGCTGTCCACAACTCCTGTTCCCTGCACAGGGCTGTTCTGCTGTGGCCCTGCCTCTGTGAAGGCCATCAGGGAAGGGGATGTCCACCTGCCCTATGACACCCCATTTGTGTATGCTGAGGTGAATGCTGATGAAGTCATTTGGCTCTTTGGGGATGGCCAGGCCCGGGAAATCCTGGCCCATAACACCAGTTCCATTGGGAATAACATCAGCACGAAGATGGTAGGATCAGACCAGCGCCAGAACATCACCAGCTTCTACAAGTACCCAGAAGGTACCTGGGGCCCAGGGGGTTTGGGGAAGGTGGTGGGTATAACCTCCTTTGTGCTGCCTCCCAGTGGGGATAGATCCCACATTAAAATTACCACCACATAAAAGCTTCCTCCTGGCAAACTCCCAAGGTTTTCCTGACCTCTGACCATGTGGCCCGAGGGCAGGGTTGCTGGATTTAGCAAATAAAAATACAGGGCACCCAGTTAGATTTGAGTTCCAGATAAATTCAGACAAGTATTTTATTAGCATAGCCCTGCCTTGTGTAGCTCGATGGTTGGAGTGTCAGCCTGCAAACCAAAGGGCCGCCAGTTCGATTCCCTAGTCAGGGCATATGCCTGGGTTAAGGGCCAGGTCCCCAGCTGGGGCCACGCAAGAGGCAACCACACATTGATGTTTCTCTCCCTCTCCTTCTCCCTCCCTTCCCCTCTGTTTAAAAATAAAAATAAATAAAATCTTTAAACAAATATTTTATTAGTATAAGTATGTCCCAAATATTGCATGTGATAACCTTACACTAAAAACTACTTGTTGTTTATCTAAATTTCAAATTTAATTGAATGTCCTTGATTTTACCTGGCAACTCTATCCTGGGGTCACGTCACAGATTCCTGTCATGGCAGTAGGGGTGGCAGCAAGGGGAGAGACAGATGATCAAGGAGGGAAAGGGCTCCCAGGCCTATGGAAGGGAGTAGATATCCCCCTGGAGAAGGCCAGGGTAGCGTCAGGCTGCCTGAGTACTAATCAAGGACTTGCTATGCTCTAGCTGTGTAAGCATGGACACATTCTTATCATCCCCATGCCTCCACTTTCTCACCTGTAAAATGGGTTAACAGTATCTCAGATGGCTGTTGTGAGGGTTTAATGAGTTAATACATGGAAACTACTTGGAACAGTGGCTCTGGTGCTCAGCAAATGTTCTAGAGAGGTCCACAGTTTGGTGTTAAGATTGAACTGGGGTTAAGAATGAATGTTGAGTAGCCCCTAGGGGTAAGAGATGAAGCTCTATTTAAAAGGCTTGCGCATGCATATACACACACACACACACACACACACACATATTTAATATTTTGTTTATTTATTTTCAGAGAGAGGGGAAGGGAGAGAGGGAGAGAAACATAGATGATCACGAGAAACATGAGTTGGTTACCTTTCACAGGCCCACAGCCAGGGACCTGGCCTGCAAGCCAGGCGCATGTCCTGACTAGGAATCGAACCGGTGAGCTTTCAGTTCACAGACCAGTGTTCAGTCCACTGAGCCAACAGGTCCTTGAGCACATATTTGAGAAGTTAGGATGCTGGTAGGGGAGGGAAGCCTCTGGCTTTGATGATGATAGTGACAACAGTGGCAATATTGATGACAGACAACAACTCACTTAACCCAAATTTTTTGGCAACTCCATGAAGCAAGGAGATAGCCCCAGGTTCTCCATGACAACTGAGCTCTGAGGGATTAAAGGAGTATGACAGAGGAAGGATTTAAATCCAGTGCCAAGCAACACCCACCCCCATGTTCTCAGCCACTATGCTGCGTTGCCTTCTGATGTAGCTATTCCTGTGGGTAGGGATTCAGGAGGGGAGCTGGGAGTTGAGTAATGGCTTGTTTCCCAAAGAAGGTCATGGGCCCCTTGACCCCTCCCTCTGATGCCTTTCCTGTCTCTCGTTTCTGCCAGGATCCCCTGAGGAGCGGTCTGTGTTCATGAAGGCATCCAGAAAAATGCTGGGCTCAAGAAGGGCCTCTTCACCCTTCCTGGATCTGCTGGGGTCTGGGGGCTTTCGAGATCAGCCAGCGCAGCTGCAGCTTCACCTGGCCAGGACACCTGAGTGGGGCCAGGACCTGCTGCTGAAGCTGCATGCCAGGAGGAGGCCAAACAGAGCCCATCCCCAGGGTCCCATCAGACTGGAGGTGCGCTTCTGTGCACAGGCCCTGCTACACAAGGGTGGCACTAGGGAGCCCCTCTGGAGGCAAATAGTGCACTTGAACCTGGACTTTGGGGAGGGTGAGTATGAGGTAGGCCTGGAAAGTTATCTACAGGGAGGGAGGGGAACTTTGAGGCCATGAAGAAAGCTGGGCTGGACCAGCCAGATCACACAGAGATTCCCCACATCTCCCCAACACACACCTGCACACAGACACTCACTGGGCAGAAGCTGCTCTTGGTAGGAGGTTGAATGCCAAGTGTTATACTTGTAATAACTTCCCACCCTGTGAAGCAGCAGCGACCTCTGGGTGCAGCAGGGGCAGGGGTAGCCTGCTGTCCCTCTCCTACATGCACACACAGACACTTTCACATACCTATCTAGACTCACACACTTATTCTCTCTCACACCGAAACTAATTTTTCCTCTCACACACACGTTTCCTCCTACCCACCCCCCTTCTCTGAGACCCATTCCCCAGGCTCAAGATGTCTTTTGTCTGTGCTTAGAGATACAGCAGCCGCTCTTGCTACCCTACGACAATTACAGAAACAAGCTGACGGATGAAAAGCTGATACGTGTGTCTGGCATTGCTGAGGTGGAGGGGACAGGGAGGTCCATACTGGTCCTAAAAGATATCTCTCTAGAGCCTCCCCACTTATCTATTGAGGTAAGGCATCTGGACACTCGCTGGGACCCAGGCCAGGGGCCCTCTGACTCATCCAACCCAGGGTTTGGGAGTACCGCAGCAAGAGAGACGGTCTCTGTCCCAACACTAAGTGGATGGTTCAAGTACAATATGGTGTGATATTTTGTGTTCTGTGCAAAGTGCAGGACAGGGCCTGAAGGCTTCCCAGGCGAGGCGACATTTTACAGAAGACTC